>VWZD01008010.1:155783-171483 GCA_013396695.1 Sakesphorus luctuosus | reverse complement strand
GGGGCGCTGCGGGGCCTGCGCCGTGCGGGGCCGGTCCCTTCCCCATCTCCTTCCCCTTCCTCCCGCCCGGCCCGGCTCTGCTCCCCTAGCTGCCCCACGGCCTGCGCGAGGCGGGGCCGGCCCCTTCCCCTTCTCCTTCCTCCGGCACGGCCCCACGGCCTGCCCGCTGCGGGCCCGGCCCCGCCGCTGCCCCAACGCCCAGCGCCACTGGTAGCGCTGCGGCCGGAGAGGAACCCGGGGCAAGTAGCCTTCATTGCTGCCGGGTGTGACACGGGGCCTCTCGTGGCGCTGCGAGAGAGGGCGCGTTCGCACCGCCCGGGCACAGCGCTCGTAGGGACGGCCTGGGCAGCCTGTCGGGATAACCCGCCTTACCCACGCGTGTTGAAGTGTCCCCTGGCCGGGGGCAGAGCCCGCACGTGTTGACATGGCTGCTTTCGCAGACCCAGAGTTGCTGGGGCTGAAAGAGACCTCTCAGTTTTGTCTGCTCTGTCTACTGAACTATTGGCCCTTTGATGGGTCTCGGCCCGTTACAGCCCGTGGGTTTATGCAGCGCAGGTGTTTGGCTACAGCTCTATTGCCTTAAACTGCGTGAGATGTGCGTTCAGAGCACGAGTGTTGTGCTATTGAACCACGTTCATTTTCTGTAGCTTTGGGCCACTAATTGGGAAATACGGTGGTTTGTTTTTTTCTTTTTAGAGTTATGGGAGACCAATGCCCTTAGGACAGGAATAACCAGGAAGTTGCTTTATCTCTATGGGAATCTCTAACCACTGTGGACATCCAAGGGCTGTACTACAAGGCTTGTGGGAGAGTGATTTAACTTTTGTGTGTATTTGTTAGCAGGAAGCTTAGTCATAGAATCTTTGAACACACATGAACTCTTCAGACTGTTGATACTCCGTTTTTATCTTGATTTAATGTGGTTCTCTATCCTAAGATTCAGAAGAAGTTGTCCTAAGGTCCACTAATAAGACTGCTTCTTATCTGTAATGAGGATGGTTTGTAACTGTAATTGAGAGAACAAAGATCCTTGATAGTAAGTGATATGGAAAATAAAACATGAAAGGAGCTTGTTCTTAGGCCAGTTTGTTCCTTGTATGTTCCCACAAGGCTTCAGAAACAAACTTACTGATTTGCTTTCCTGTCTGTACTCTAGGTGGTTCATGGAAAACTTCTATTTTAGTGATAATTTTTAGTTCACAGAGTTGCAGTCTTCTCAATGGTTGTATCAGATTTGAGATAGCTAAAGCTCAATTTCTGTTCAAGTTCTTAAATTTTCCTTAGAAAAGAAAGTGGTGAAAGGTATTGTGGCAATTAATCCTTATCAGCTATTTATTTTCACCTTGTTCTGTAGGTTAGAATACCATTTTACAGATGCAAAGGTTAAATGAAAAATATGATTAGTCAGTTTGGTCAGGCATTAGAGGTAGATCTTAAGGTTAATGTGCTTAGCTCCTACCCTGCTTTCAGCTGTGGTCTCTCTGATTTATGAGCTTCACTTAGTTATCAGCTGCTTGCAGTATCAGGCTGTGTTTGCAGTACACGTTTGTGGATGTATTTGAGACTGAGTATGGGGCGTGGCAATGTGATAACCAAGTGGATCTCTGCATGGGTTCAGTCACACAATTGTATTTGGAGTAATGGCAGCATCAACAGGACTGCATTTTGACAAAATACTCAACAAGCTCTGTGCTGAATGCTGAGAATAACTAAATCAGGATGTTAATTTGCTTGGCCTTTTAATATTGTAAGAGAGACAATAACTAGGGGTTTTTGTTTGCACATTTTTATGACTCAAATAATGTGTACAGTTTACAGGCAGTTTACCAAACTCTGGACCATATTTCTCTGTTTGATTCAGGTCCCTTCTGGAGGCAAAAGTAATGACACTGCCTGAGGCGGTCCAAGAAGAGTAACAGAAGTCATATGCCCCATTCTAGTATTGTGTGGTAAGTGCAGAGCAGGTGAAGGAAAATCTGTTTGTTAGAGAAAATTAAAAATGGCATGCTTTAGAATGAGCTCTAGCAAGTTTAAAAGTGATACTTGCAGTAATAAAAGAGGAACTGTATCATCTTTGGGGTACCTTCAGAAGATTCACGCTGAGTAGCATCAGTAAAAACCCACTAACTTCGTTAATTTCATGCTGAATGTTGGTCTTAGGCCTACATCTGGGGAGAGAGATGCACAGAGAAAACTCAATACCTGTGTGGTAGGAACTGTTTGTATGATTAATGGGCTGCACCAAAGTCATATTCAACTATGTGGACATGATAGGTATCCATTTCTATTTAAAATCTGTGAAGTATAGTTGAGGGAGACAAGTTGATTTAATTTTCTAAGCTGCTTCTAAAACATCTTATATAGAAATTTTAACAGATTATTTTTACTGTATATAAGAACAATAATAAACGATGTATTATGCCTCCCTAAAGCACAATTTAAGGTGTAAATTATCAATTTCATAGCAAGTGGAGTAATTTTCTATGTGTCAAATTTTAAAGTTTTATTGAAACAAATTATCTAAGACTGGAATTCAATACCTTTTGCTTTAATTATTATATTATTAGCTATTTGAGAATATGTAGATGACTAGGATAATGTTTTCCCACGCCTAACGTTGTTAATAATGGCATAATAAATGGAAGACATGTTTTTATTAAAATTAAAAGGTAATTTAGGTTCATCTTGGTGTTACCTATCAAAGTTTGGCAAAAACATTCCCAGGATGTTACGGTACTGTATTCTCTCAGAAGCTGTTCCCAGCTTGCACCCTACTCTTCTTACCAGCTCACCAAAGCAGATGAGAACGAGCAGAGAACCTGCAAATCAGGGATCCTCAGAGGGCTCTGAATAACTCTGCCCTTGTGTGACTGAGCCCTTCAAATCCAGAGTTGCCTCCAGAGCAGAGACTCCAGAGTCTGAACATCCATTAGACAACATGCTCAGGAGGAAAGCTGTTGTGTACAGTGGGCAGAGAACAAGTTCCTTTCTGTGGTAAACTGCCTTCTGGGAAGAGAAATTGGTTTTGAAATAATCTGCCACCGGAGTTACAGTTGTTTTTCAGCAAACTTCATTTTCAGTTGTCCACCATATCACATGAAGCATTTGACAGTTCTTACTTACCCTTTGCTTAAAGAATTGATTTAGATAAACTCCAAATACTGGTAACACTTACATACAAACACTTTTTTTTCTTCTATTGATTCCTGAAATAACGTAACAAGTTGTAAATCTGAGATTCTAGGCCAGTGGGATGATTTAGAATATTATACAAGTTGAAGCAAGTTCTTGCTTACCCTTGAATTGCCAATGTGAGCAACTACGTTTCCCTTCCTTATTTCACCTGAAATTGCAAAAAAATGCTTGGTTTTCTTGGACATGTTGTGCTGTATAGCTTTCTGTAGACCTTGGTAGGGTAAATAAATAGGTGAGAGCTGGGGTTATCATCTTATCCCAAACTCTGCTGCAGAAACTGTTCGACCTCTGAGGCAACAGATCTCTGGACAGTTGCGTAATAGTGACTGTGGGAACGGGAGGATTGGAGTCTGACAGGGGCATTACCTGTAGTGCTGTTCACACATCTCTTGGCTGAGATCACAGAATATTCTCCTCTGTGCCTTTCTGTTAAATAGAGGCCATGCAGGGAAGCAGCAAGTGTGTAGGACTTCCCAGAAATCCTCCTGCACTGGACCTGCCAGCCTATTGTGGGAAACTAAAGTGCTACCAAATAGCAATCTGATTGTTTTCCACCTTGAGGTATTCTCAAGTTTCCTGGTTTTTATTTTCCACCTTCACAATGCTTTACAGTAAAACTTCATGTATAGTTGGTTTTGGCATGGCCTGTGAAAATAGAGGTGGCAGTTTCTTTATCTGCAAGAAAATGTATGAGTATTCAGTCTTCAGAGTAATGGGAGGTAATGTTGGTACAGCATTTGTTCTTTTAAGATGTATTGTTTATAAAACAAATATACTACAGCCTAAAGAATCTAAGGAATTATTAGTGTAATCTGAATTTTAATTCTAGATTTGAGTATAAGCTGTTACACTGTAAGTGCCACATTTCTTGGTAATATTCTTCCCTTTTCATGCCAAGCCAGCACATGATATAACAGGAATGAAATGAGGTGTGTGGAACAGGTTTCTGATTTCAGTGTTGCTAGAGGCCTGGCTCTGTGAGAGGCACATGAATTAGGTGAATCCCAGAAGATTCCTTTATTTTGTAACTGTCTCTATAAGCACTTTCACCAAATGAACACTTGAAATCTTCATTCCGTCATGTATTTACAGCCAATTAGAGACTAAAGCTTATTAAAAGTCTTTTTACTGGTAGCATAACTTATCAATACTTAGTTCTATGGGTTTAGAGACTTTTCTTTCCTCCGTAAATAGCTTCAGCTGTGCTCAGCCACATCAAAGCTGGAGAGTTGCAGGTTTTCTTCATTTGCTCCCTTTGCCTTGGGAAAAAAGAACCTGAATTTAGTGGTTTTCCAGGCAAACTGCAGAAGTTAGATTTGCACATGCTGCAAATTTGAGATGTGCTTTCTGTAATACTACAAAATTGGAGAAGAGATAGATGACTTCCTGTTGAGGTAAAGACTTGAAACATTTCAATAGTTTGTGTTATTAATGAGGTGCTTAGGTATCTATGGTCTGATTATTTAACATTTTGATGTATTATTTTGCATTAAACTGACCAAGTATAAGCTGCTAACATCTTCATATTTAGTTGTAACTTTTTTGTTTGTCTGTAGCACTGTAAAAGTAGGGAGTGAAACTCATAATTGTACAAGTTAAGTAGGAAGTTCTTAGGTTTACTCTGGGAGGGACTGGGCTAAAGTGAGTCTGGCTTTTTTACTAGAGGTATTGCTGCAAAAATAATTTGTAGCTGAGCAAAATAACATTTAGATTTATTATTTAGTCAATCATAAGATTTTTTTTTACTTTTCCAATACTTCTACAACAAGATATCATTCTTATTTTAAAATCCAGGCAGTGGATGCATTAGCCTGTTATCCAGAATGTGAATTTGACAAGGATTCCTAATTCTCTCGGTGAAAGGTACTTGATAAACCCTCAGTAAGTGAACTGATCTCCCAGTGGTTCAGAGCAAGTGTCAGAGAGCAGTTTTCTGAGCTTTCAACATGTTAGTAATTCTGCTGCATCCATCAAAATACTGAATAAATTCTGCTAACTACCTTATGAGTAAGTATTTTTGATTTCCATGAAAAGTGGTGGTGCTTGTGTTTATGAGCTTTAAAGACCTTCTGTCTCCATCTGTTTATATAGTTGCTGTGCATGATGACTGATGTTGCCAACTGGTTACTTCAGCTCTGTGACAGGACAGATATAAAAAGCTCTCCATGTATACAGGAGATACTGTCCTCATCTCTTGCTCAGACAGTCTATAGACATGTAGAAATTCTCAGTGCCATGTTGTGATATGGTCACTGTCAATTTATTGCTAATAAATATTACCAGATAATAAATATTAAATACCTTTTTAATAACACTTACTTCCTATAATGCCGTTTCTGGTTTTCAAGTGCGTAGGACAAAAAGTTACTTTCTCCGGATCTCGGCAGGTCTGACCCAAAGCTTACTGAGGTCAGTTAGAAATTAATCTGATTTTAATGACCTTTCCATCAGCATGGCCCTTCATGAAGTAAGAGGTTTTTGTAAGTCTGTGTGAAGTTTTTTCCTTTCTCAGTTCCTTTATCTGTGAGAATCTCTTCAAGTAGCTGTTTTGTGTCATTGTGGAATCTTCTTTAGCTTTTGCTTGGTATTTCCTCATTTCTAATCTAAAAGACAAAAGAGGGTGTGATATAGTTACCAAAGCCCAATATATTTGAGATTCTTGTCTAGCTGTTAAATGTGTTTGAAATCAGCTGATGAAAAAGCTAATAATGGGAAAGTTACAGATACACAGGCATAAAAACTTGCACAGATGCACTGTGAGCATGCCAGCTTTGTTCCTTTTGACAGGTTAGGAGGGAAAGAAAGTACTTTAATCAGTTTATTTCCTGGAAATTATGTTTTTTAGAAAGTTGCTGTCTATTTCATTCAACACAGCAAACAGGAGATAGTATGCAGGGATTTGCCAGGAGCAACTAAGAATTGTTTGTAAGTAATGTTTGCAGTTGAAATGGATGGTTTTTACAACTCTTGGTGTCCTTGGCTGTCTGGCTGAATATCACACCCAGGATCTTACCAGCCTGGAATCACAGCATCAGAGACTGCAGACCAGTTTGTTCTTGCTTTAATACTCAATTGACAATCAGAAGTTGTTGACATAAATGTAGTGTGTATTGTTTAAATAACAAACATTAAAGTTCTTATGAAGTAGAGAATAATTCCCCTGTAGTGCTTTTGTTTGCATTCCTATTAAAAATTGACTTTCACCTCTTTCACTTTGAAAGAGTGGTTATGGAAATTGATACTGTTAAAATCTGTTTGAATGCTTAATCCTTTGTGAAATATGTTGGGGATAAGCCCAGATACAAAGAATTAAGAATTGCCACTTAAGTTTGTTAGTACAATTGAAATGGGCATTGTTTATCAGGAAAGTCCAGGAGTAGTACCCTGGCTGGTATTTTTTAACAGATCATGGATTTCCTTAAAAAAATAGAAAAAAATTACTGGTTACACTGGATATAAAAATGTATATGTGATATCTTTTCTTAGTAATCTTTCACAGACTTCAAGATTGTTCATGGTGCCCACTGCATGTTGAGATCCAGCACAAAAAGAATCACTGTTGTGTTGCTCATTCCAGAGAAATCTCAGAATGGGAAAATAGGTCAGAATAAGAAACAATTTGTTTTAATTAAATTGTCCCATTTTGGTCACACTTGAACAATTTTTGAAGCCACTATATTTAGAAGAAGTTAAACTTTTTTCTATCCTTTTCTTCTGTCTTCTAGATAAGTGGCTTGGTTTATTGATAATGTCCTGTGTAAATCATGTTACATGTGGTGTTTAGCTGCCCATATGTCAGTCCTGTTAGATGTGTAGCCATGCAGTGCCAGACATTATTAGTGTCAGTTCATGGCATTGTGGCAAAACCTGCACAGACAGAATCTGTGTATCCTGGAATGCCTTCTGGAGGCAGTTTGTGGCTGTCACTGGTACTTGGTGCTGGTGTGGGAACACCTTAAGGAGTCAGGCTGGGATGGGCCGACATCAGGGATGACATGAGAACAGTTTGCCACTGCTGCTGTAAACCCTCAGTGCCACCTTAGAATCCTAGACTGATAAACATTTCTTTTAGCTAGCAAGCTGAGATTTTGTGCTGCTGAAGTTTTTCTTGATTACTATTTATGGTTAGTTCTTGTCGATATTGGCAAGATAATGTCTAATTTATCTGTTCTACTTTATCTCTTCTGGTTTTTTTTCCTTTGAAAGTCAGTAGGTTGAAGGTAAGCTTTTTTTGAAATACTGCTAAGGCAGAGTCTCTGCATACCATTGAGGGCAGATGTTCTGATTGCAGAGGGACTAGTAAATTGTGGTCTTCTGACTAAATGAGTTAAGATCACCGGGCAATTTGTAAAAGCTTATCATGGTTTCTTTTGTCTTATCGGTTTTCAGATAAGCCAGGTGTTTTTCTTTAATTTAGTAAAAGAACACTAACCGGCAGCCTAAATATTATGTGTGCTTTTAGATTGTTCAGTTATCATAGAGATCAACTTTCTTGAACAGAGGATGCTTTATGTTCATCCAGATTTACAGGCTACATTATTGCTGTGTCATTTACATAAATAAATGTAACACTGGGCTATACAAGCGGAAACAGAGCTGCTTCATCATGTGACAAAAACCTCAGGAAAGTAAGAGGCGAAGGAGGAAGAAAGTCTCCTTCGCTGTTCTGTTCTCCCCATATACTTAACGCCTCACCTACCAGTGAACCCAGACTTGTAGTGCAAGTTCATTAATGTTATTTAGTTTTAGGTGTAATTTATTCTTGTTTATTACACCGCTAATTCAGTGAAGGTTATTTTAAGTCAAAGAAATTAATGGACCTGTTAACTAAAAGAAAAAAAGGGTCTGTAATTTGACAAAACACTGTACTCATCTTTTGTCTCCCAGAGTGAGTTCTAACGTCGCAATAGAATATACCTCACTGCCTCAGGACTTAAAGTAATTTGTAACCTTTTGAAAATTTAGGCTTGACTGTGTGGGTGTGTTCTGCACAGTATACAAGGTAAGAGAGAACCTCTTTCAAGTAGTGTATAAGGTTCAAGAACTAAACAGAAAAAAGTAATATTGGATGCCCTGTGTTAATCCCAACTTTGAACGATTTGATTATTTTGTGCTGGTGTAAGTCAGCACTGAGACCTGAAGTAAGGAATAAAAGCAGAGGAGGACAATAAATCTTGTGGGAAGAGAGAGAAAATTGCAGATACAGAAACAGGATAACCAAGGATGATGAATGTTAAAATCTCCATAGCTAAACTGTGAAGTTGAGGTGAAAAGGGTAGTTTTCTGACATACCAAAGAGGTGAAGGATTATGCACAGAGGAATGACAGTGCAATGTTTAAGGTACGAGTATGTAAGATTCACTCAGTGAGTTCTACATTTTTTTCAATTTATTGTGCAAGCCAAAGAAATCTACTTAACCTTTCATTGCCTCAGTTCCCATGAGAAAAATATGATGATGATAATTTGTTCCTCACTTCTTAAAAGAATGGGAAGGACAAATACATGAAGTATTGTTTGAAACCAAGCTGATTGAGGAAACTCGTATGGTCTTCATATCTGAATGAATATAGGCCAGAAATTACAGGGCATGGATAGTATTTATTCATAAGGAGAAACTCCTGGAATTTGCTTTTCTAGTAGACTAATACAGTTTTTCTTTTCCTGTCAGGCTTGGGTTTTCACAAGAAATACAGGAGAGTCTTACATTATTTGCCAAAGTGATAAGTGAAATTACTCTTGTCTTGAATGTTTAGCCTTTATCAGAGCATATTCAATTTACTAATTTTTCTCTTTCTTAGGAACAAAACCAGCAAGCTTTAGGGAAACTACAGTTCATTAGTTTTATGTTGAAGATGATGAAAAATAGAAGTTACGTAGGCTTTTCCAGGTTCTGTTGATTAAAAGAATCCATATAAATGATTGTTAGAGAAACGAGCAGAAGGTCTCATGAAATGACAAATAATATCTGTAGCTGCATCCATAAGCTACTTTAATGTGTCTGTCTGGATAAAAGGAATGATTGTCAAATGTGTTTTGCCAGCAGATTAAATTTCAAGTATTTGCATACTGAAAAGAAGTGAGCCATTCAGCAAGTCTTTATCCTGCAAATTGGATAATGGCAGGGGAAGGGTAGGTAATATAACTTTACCTGCAACTGTATTTGGTTATAAAAATTTCTAAAATGCCAAGTAAGGAGGAATTACTCAACAAACAAAAGAAATAAATACTGACATTGGCACGAGTTCTTTGGGAATGTGCCAGTGTAGATATGATTGTGCTGTTTTGCTGAGAATGTCAGATCAACTTGTTTAAAGCCGTGTAGATTCTTGAGCTTTGCCCACACTTTGTTTTGTGGTTTTGTTTTTTTTTTTTTATATTTTCCCACCCTGGATCATAAAAGATCATAAAATTGAGATGAGATGGACAAGGTGACTTTATCTGATCTGTAACTGCATGGACTGCTAATTATAATTGACTTGTTGGGACTGACATTGCACTTGACTGATCTGTAGGAGGCTGGGGAATACCTCAAGATCAAACCTTTCATTGCATCAATTCTTGTAAAGCAGTATTAATCCTAAAGACCAATGATAAGCTTTTTTCCAGTAGTTCTGCTCTTGACATGTAGTTCTTGAGCTGAGAAGTCACTTCTCTTGAAGTGTCACAAGTACTGTTATTTATGTGAAGCGTGGTGGCAAATTTCTATCGTGGAGCCTGGAATTAGACTGGAAGTCTAATATGATGGGGAAACCCCTAGATAACTATAAATTGGAATAGCTTCAGTCCCCACTAAACTGTATTTTGATTTATATAAGATGAGCAATTGAGAATTTGAAAGAATGGGGTTTGACCTATTCAAGTAGGGTTTACCAGCTCTTTCTAAAATACTGATGTTGGCTGCAAGAGTGAAGTTCTCTTTTTTGGAAGATAAATGTGAGTCATGACAGTATTTAATGGACTTTCATTTTTTTATGTTTATAGTCTTAAGAAGCTAGGCTGTGTCTGGGGAGGAAAAACTTTGCATAACAGTGCAATTCTGTACAGGAGTACAGTGCTCATCACTGCAGAATACTACTGATGGACAGCCCCCCTCTCCATGTTTGCATGCTCAGAGGGAAAGTGAGATGCCCACTAATTAGTGTGTTATTTCAGGGGTACTTGGAGAATGGAACTGCATAGAATAACTTTCAGGATCAGGCCTTTAAAATTACCTGGATATAAAATGTAACTACTTGTTTTCTAAACGCTGTTTCCCAAGTTAAAGGGATAAGCATGGGTAAAGGTACTTGAGAGTTGGTTCCCATTTGGGATTAGAATTTTAACTTCCTTGAGAGCTTGTAGGGTAACACTTACTTGTTTGCCATATTGAGAAAGGAGCTTCAAGTAACATCATAATGTGTAAGGGAGTTAAAAACTACATAATAATTCTTATGATGTTACCTCTTCCCTCCTCTTTATTTGCCTTTTTTAATGAGGAATGAAATTTAAATGGACACTGCTTTACAGCTTTTTGGTTTTTCTGCTTTATCTGCTAATTTTGAAATCTTTTCAAGTTAAGCTCCTATAAACAGGTTTTAATGTGAAATCTATGGGAAGGACAAACCCAATATTTATTTACTCATTTCCTGTCACATGCTCAATACTACAATAGCCAATTATTTATATTTTGTGTGCTTCCTGACACAAGCAAGTAAAGTCTGGAGCTACTCAAATCATTTGCTGAATGCATGGAGTACTTTGATGTGGAAGGGATACCAAGTTCCCTGTGTTTCTTCACCTCTCTCCATTAATCATAATTTATCTTGCCCTTAAGTTTCCTCTGTCATGTTTTTACAGAATGTAAAATTCACATGTGTGTCCATGGCACTGAAGTCATGAGTCTCACATAGTAACTTTGTGTAAAGTACGTCAGTTGACATCAAACAGGTGCAGGTTACAAGACAGTAGTCAGAGCTACTTTAGTATCAAACTCGTTTGTGTATTGGAGTATTAAACAGAACTCTTCTGAAAAAGATTTCATGGGGATTTCAGGGAATATTCTGAGTTGGAAGGGACCCGCAAGGATCATGGAGTCCAATTCTTACATGAATGACCCATACAGGGATCGAACCCACAACTTAGGTGTGCACCATGCTCCTTCTGTTCTATATGAACACTTCACACTTGTGTTTTTGAAAATATTTTTGAAGACTACTGTGATATTAGCTTTGTATGGCAGTTCACAGGGATGTGTGGTAGAAATTATATTTGTGTACTAGTAGCACATTGGCATTGTGTACACTATTAGTCCTGTTGTTTCTATTCTAGTAAAGATCAGGTATAGAATTTGCAACAGAAAAAAATCAGATTTGCAAACACAATTACAGTTTCAGTACACAAGGTATTAACTACGAGATTGCCCCTTCTTAAATCTCTACTCTTTCTGCATTATATTGCAGAAAGAAGCAATTTGTAGTTTTACTTAATCTTGGAGCAACCTCTGTATGAAGACAAATGGGTAAATAGATAAACCTCTTTAGTTTTCATCCTTACTTCTTCATGCTTTAGGAGCTTTGAAAGGTACACAATTTGAAATGTTATGGTTTCTGGACATTTTTGTATGGTTGGTTCTGTCAATATAGTTGGGTGGTAAGACTGATCATGTGGAGTACCAGCTTCTCTCTGAAGAAAGGTGCTTTCCTCCAAGTGGGCTGCTGGTGTATGAACATGTTGAGGCTGCATATACTCTGCTGAACTTTCTCCCAGAGCACAGGATGGACGAGTTAGGGTGGGGAGGACTATGCAGTACTGCAAGTCATAAAAGCTCTGGTAAAAGTGATTGAATTAAAGGCAACTGAGTGAAAGTACACAGCAATGGTTGTAATAGCACAGTACAGATAATAAGTGAGGTATTGCCTCTGACAATAACAGTGAGGAAAATGATGTTCCTTTACTGAGAACATGGGTACAAGAAGGTGTTTGTCAGTGGTTACGCTGCTGTGCACTGCTCTATGCATTGTGACTTAGAACAGTAGAGGGAGACCCAAGATGACTTGTTACCCTCTACCTTGAGTTTTGTTATTTTGCTTGAGGTGTTTTCAGACTGCTGAATTACCATGGAAAGGGGTATAGACCATATAAATGAATGTTTCTGGTATTTAATTAATGCACTTTATTCATATTTTGTTCGGTTGTGATGATTCCCTTGTACTTTTCTGGGCATAGTAGGATAGAAATTGTGATTCTAGTTTCATTGAAATATAATCAGTCAAATTACTTTTAATAACTAGTCTAAGTGCATTGCTGCCTTCAAGTCTGAGGGAAAAGTTACCTCTCTCAAATAAGGAAATTTGCATCTAAAAGGCACCTTTGGCTCAGTCAGCTGTGTTGATAGTTACTCAGTGTCACCTGTTCCCTGTTAAAGCTTAACCTGTTTGCTAAACTAACATCTATCTAAGCCATTGAAATGTAAAGACTTATATATTAAAAAGCTAATGCTAATTTTCTATAGGTCTCGTATCTTATTTTTTTCCTAGGTAAATTCCAAAAGACTTGAAAATGTTCTTTCTGTTTCCAGAAGATTCACTGTAATTCTCACTCACTTAAAATACTCTGAATTTTTTTTCTTGGTTTCCTGCAGTGCCCTGGTAAATTAACAACTTTACTCCTTAGCTGCAATACCTCTGAAAGAGCATTTGCTTGGCTGATGTTCCTGCAGTTCTATGAAGAAGTTGGTAGGTATGTTGCTTCTGTAGCCACAATAAGGAGCAAGTGTGTGCAGTGAACCATCTGTGATCTTTGTAATGCTGTTGACCAGTGTACAGAGACAGTTTGGCCCAAGTCTGAAGGTTAGATTTCCTTAAGGGAGCTTGATCTCTTAAAAAGTCTTAAACCTCAACTTCTAGATAGCGGAGCATATCTTTTTCAGTTAAAGCTGAAATGTATTCCTGGAGTGTGTGCAATAGGGAAATACTAAAATAATCTCAAAATTGCTTTGTCTTTTCAAGAACAGAAGTTCTATATTTGAATATAAAAGTCAGTACTGTCATGTAGCTGACATCTGCCAAGGCTTTTGTTTAAATTACAATTCTGACATCAGAAGCATGTGTTATGTATGAACTTTTGAGACTTTGGATTTATAGAAGTGTTGTGTAAAGCCAGATTTCCTCCATCTTCCTGGGATGTGAAAGTATCGAGATCATCAGCTATTTAGTATATCAGATTGTCAGTTACTTTGAACCTCACAAAAACACACTAATGATACACATAAAGGATGTAGCTGCATACCACAGGGACAGATAAAATGTGCACAGTGTGCCTTGAGTGGGGAGAGAGAGAAGAGCTCTGGTGCCATAGGGTCAGTCCTGACAAAAGGTACTTGCTGCTGTTTCTGTTTGGAGGAAGGTTAAATGTTTGCCCTTCTGGAGGGATCCTGTATAAGTAGTGATGAGGTAAATTAAGTCCTAATTGAGCTATTGGTCTAAAGGTATCTTGTGGGCTTGTATGCCATCCAGCTTCTTCTGGTCCTCCTGGTGTATCTATAGTTTTGAACAGCCTTGCAACGTGTCTTGATGTGGTGATGACTTGTGTGCTCTACTAGGACTTCTTGGAGTGGGCGGCTGAGTCTTTAACAGAAGGTGAACTTGAAATGTTTTATGCTGCTAAAGTGAAAAATAATCCACTTGTCTTAAATGTGAGAGGAAGTACAGCTTCTGTTAAAGTCTCCTGCTAACATATCTACTTGTGGTGGAAAGGGAAAGGCATTTTCCTAACACTGGTAGATAATTTACATGGGATAGATCAGTAAAGTTATGAAGGATACGTTTTGAACACCCTATCTTCCACAGTACAAAAGCACAAGCAAAGTCCTACCTAGGGCTGTTGTCCAAAACATTGTCAATATCCCATTTTCATCTAGGAACATGCAGTCAGCATTAGGATTTTTTGTTAGAGAACTTCATCTTTTTGAGTGAGGCTTTTGTAAAGATTAGAAAATATTAGTGGTGTCATAGTGTTTTAAGTGGTTTTTTTTCTGCCAAAGCGTGGAAGCCACATAAAATATGGGGGAATAAATTCTCTTTCCCAAACGACTGAAGCAGCTGCAATTATGAGAGCAGCCTTTGGTTATGGCTCTAACCATGTGCTGTCAACAGATAATCCCACTGATATATGCAGCTGTTGTGGAAGATGGATTCTGAAAACGTTCATAATGGGAAATACCAGCTCATGTGATTTGAACATAAATAAGAATCTCTTTGGTTTAAAATGCACTGGATTTGTGCAGGAAGATGTTCTTGGTTATTGTTACAATGCCTGTTGCACAATATCATAGTGATGTTCTGGCATTTATGTTCTAAGTCAAGCTGAAAGATACTTGCTGTTCTGGAAGTAGATTTTACAGAAAACCATTCAATCAAAGCCCCATGAATGGTTACTCAGTTTAGAAAAAAGTTCTGTTTTCCTCATTGGTCAAAAAATTTAAGAAAACAGAAGAGACTGTTACAGGAAGAAGATAAAAGGTGGCACTAGCCTGATATTGTTTTATCTTCTGATACTAGTAAGTCTACAGACAGTTAAATCATATGGAAATATGGCTGTTATGTTTATGTTTGTTTGACCAGTTGCCTTGCTTTTGTCTTAGGTCCTGTATTGTTTTATCAACCTCAGTTTATCAGGAGGATTCAGTCCTAACACATTTTTTTTCATCAGTAATTATAGTTGTGGATAATTTTCTGCAGGCTTAAAAAAAGGCACAGTGATAGCATTCTAATATTGTGAGGTTTTGAATATACTGAAGTATCAGGAAGAGTGTCCTTGACAGAAGATACAGCAGTTTAATTGTTTAAATAGTTATAAGGGTTTGGAGAAGTGTTCTTCAACAAAACGTGCACGACACTTCTGTGTATCTTTGACCTTTTACCTTTATCTTTCTTTCCTATTCGAAAGGTCAGTGTTCTTTAGAACTTTTAACTTCTTTTGTTTGTAACAGCCACTGTATGCTCATATCTCCTTAATTATATGGTTTTATGATTGCAAAAGAAAAATCAATACATAGCATTTACTCTAAAGGCCATCTCAAAAGGCACAAAGGCAGTGAGGAAAGAATTATCGAGTTAATCACAAAAGCCTAGTACCTTTACTCCAATTTTCAACACAGTGAAGACCATCTTGGTAGCTGAATTGAAAGTGTATTATCAATGTTCAGATTTTTGCATCATTTAAGTCAAAAAAATAGTCTTTTTAAAGTAAAATGGCTGTGCAACTGCTCAGTAGGTGCCTCCATAAGTTCCAAGCTTGTATTTACAGAAGAAATGTCTTTGTTTCAGACCAAGGGAAGTATTTTCCTTTTAGAGCACAACTTCAGAAACCACAGACCTTGAGCCTGCAGGCAAGTGGGTACATACTGAATGTTAGCAATAGCAATGCCATTTGATTACTTGCCTTCTTTTTTTATTTTAACAGTTCAGTAATAATTATGAAGAACAATTTGGTGTTTCCTGCCTCTTACTCAGTATTTTGATTTAA
>VWZD01008010.1:83167-155764 GCA_013396695.1 Sakesphorus luctuosus | reverse complement strand
TTAACCTTTTTTAACAGTATCAGGCTGTAGAACTTCCCAGAACACTAATTTTTGGTGAAAATTATCTCCTGCCACTGCAGGAGTATTTAGGAAGGTTTCTATTGCAATGCCTAAATCATAGGGGTTACTGAAAGTGCTGCACTTAAGGAAAAAAATTTGGACATCTCCTGTTTTATGGCTACATATTGGTAAATAGGGGTTTTATATATTTAGAAACCAGCTGGACCTATCTTGAGGCCAAATGGTATTGTAGTCCTGTGGGAATAGCCAGGGAGAAGACCTAAGTACTGAATGGATTAATATTGCTGCTATTTGGCATAAGTAGTAAGTACTAATAGAAATTGTTTCATGATCAGTAATAACCCAAGTACCTTATTTAGAAGTAACTTTAAACTCATTACAGATACTGCTGTAGGCAAATGAAGGTTTATCATTTTCATAAATTTCGATACTGACTGGCAGGATTCTTTCTCTACTGCCATGTCTGGTTGACAGCAGTCTCTGTGCTCAGTATTCCAGAAACTTGATGGTATTACACCCAATAACTATCTTGGTGTAAAATTATTTTCGGTTAAACCTGTCAGTTACAGATAGGACTACAGTCTTTGTGGGAGGAGACCCAGGTTTTATCAAATGGTAGGAATATTACAAGCTCTGGGTCCATGGGGATGTGGACTTTACAAGCCCTCAGGCTCCTAAAATGTTTTGCACAAGGTTCACAGTGGCACGGACTCTAATGCCCCTTAATGGTACCTCAGCAGTATAATAAAAGGTGCATCACAAACATGTCTTCCCTATTGTGTTTTCCCTTAGTCATCCCCTATCCAAGTCTTTCCCTGAAACCCTGTACTAAAATTTAGATAAAAGGTATTTGGTGACTGTTACAATCACCGAACAAAGGACGACAGAAATAAGACCTTTAATTATGTATGCTGTTCATTTCCCCAGTTGTCCATATGTCCATGCAGTTTCTCCCACATGTGTGTTCCCTTATTTCTGTTAGGTCCCACTAGCCTGGTCTCATGCAATCCACTTAAATCTCCTTGAGCTGCCATTCACTTACACATATTATTTTGGTTTTAGCCCATATGATGCATCCATCACTCTTACGTAGAATATAAATTTGCCTCAGCTATAAGTTGCTTAGCTTGATTTCTTCTGTCAGTTTTTATTTTCCATTGGGTTCCTTGTAGTACATATGTATTTGGCCCAAGCTGCTTACTGGTTTGGTGAGTAGGAGCTGTTGCTGGTGTATCGATTCACTTGCAGTGCCAGCAAGAGTTGTTGGCATAAGGATAATCTTTCTTTTTCTTGCACAAGTTGCAGGCAAAGTTGTAATGTGTTCATTACTTCATCCCAGAGTTGTTTCAGTTTGTAAGTGTATGAAACTGTTACTACACTGCACACTGCTTGCTATTTCTGTTGCTCTGGAGATGGCTATGAATAATTCAGTTTGTTCTGTTGTAAGGCTGATGAATCAATATTTTAATTTTGTATACGACATGTAGGAGCAGTGTAAAGTCAAATATGCTAGTAAGGGAGGGGAGAGCTCACAGCAGAAGTTAAAATTTATAATTTAAAGAATATCCTGCTTTATGTATTACTTACTTACTGGGCCAGCTTTTCAGCAGGTAAAGGACAATGTAATTGCTTTTTGCATATTTTAGGCATCACATTATTAACTGCTTCCCATTTAGGGTGTTCATCCTCGAGCTGGACCAAATCAAAGCAGCAAGTTAAAAGACTACCCTGTTTATTTCCTAAAACTTTAATGTTGGGGATATATGAAAATTCTGGAGGGTAAAGTAAGTTACACTTTTGCATTATGTTGCTGTAATCCTTCATCTTCTAATTCATTGCTGTCTGTTATTTCTGTCGTTCTATTTGTTTTTCCCTTAGTCATCCCCTAACTGTAGTAGTTTTAGTAGTAACAAATACAGAAACTTAAATAGAGGTGGAATTAGTGTGGTTTACTTTAGGTATATAGGGTTTAAGTAAAGATTTGATGAAACTATTTGGATGTAACTTTTCAAAACAGGGGTTTAGATCCCTGTCAATATTCAGGAGCGACAGGAAGCTGAAGCTCTGTCACCCTCCTAAGTTACCCTGGGCTAATTCTTGGCAAATATCATGCTGAGTGAATGCTATTAGTGAATAGTGAAATATGGAATAAAATTATAGAATATTTCTAAGCTTTTTTAAGGGTACTTTAAGGTCATGTATGTAGTAGCATCACACAATATTTCTAGAATAAATATTGGAAGAGGATTTTTAAAGCTATTTTTAGTTTTGTTCCATGTGTAGCAAATCACTAGAGATTAAGAATCTGTTAATGATGGTTCATTTTGAAAACCTCTAAATTTGGAATTTTTATCTGAGTGTTTAGATTGGAGGAAATACATTATGTACCTTGTAATAGGTATATTAAACTTCAGTTGCAGGCTCTTGCAAATGTAAAACTTGCTGATGTAGTTACTGTTTTTTAATAGATCATTGACCCGTCAATCAGACTCTGACCATTTCAGAGATAAAAAACTGGGCTTTCATTGGCTATTGGGAATAGAGCACCTTTCCACAAATTAGGAAATGGTGTAATAATTAACAGATATAATGGATATGTGCATTCAGGTTTCTGGTGTATCTTTATGAGCTTTAGCTCCTGTTATCTTTGGTGTAGTTAACCCCTTGTCTGCTCACAGATAATTTAACTACAGTATAAAATGGATTTGTTTTGTAGCAGTGGCATTTTGCTTATAGGAGTGATAGTTTCTTTGCTCATTTTGTCAAGATCTGTAATGAATTGTACTTTCAGACTTTTTATTTAAAACAAGGCACAGAACTTGACTAACAAAACTCATTAAAATAGTAGTAATTCCATTCTAAAGCAGCATAGCAAAGTTCTCTAAACAGTTTTGCATACAGAGAACTTAGGTAAACTTTAATTTATTTTTCTTTCTGATTTACAGACTCAAATGATTTTAGGTACTGATGATTCCTGGTACAGGCAGGAGTTTGGTATCTTTGATGTAAAAAGTCGCTTAAAAATTGCCAAAGCAGGTGGTTTGGTAGTGGACTCATTGTGTGAACCAGAAAGTAGGCAGAGGTCACTTACCATTCCTAAGCTTTAAATATCGTAAGAGAAATGTGAATTTTAGGTTTTGAAAATATACCTTATATTTTAGTTACAAAACTTAATTAAATAACATAAAGATTTAATTGCTGGGGTGTAATCATAGAATCCCAGAAAGGCTTGGGTTGGAAGGGATCTTAAAAATCATCAAGTTCCAACCCCTGTGCCTTGGACAGGGACATGGTTTGTTTGACCAGGTTTCTCAGGGCCCCATCCAACCTGGCCTTGAATATACTGGCACTGCAAAATATGAATATAGAAAGCAGTCTAGAGAAGTTCCAGAACTGGAAAGTTAAGAAAAACTTTCTGAATTCATGTATAACTTACTAATCTTTAAATGTGACAAGGACCAAACGAGAAGTGATACTCAAAATGAGAGACTAATAAATTACTGTATAAGGGGACAACTACCAAGATGTAAAAATTATTTTTGTTTTGAAACATGTTTTCCTTTTAAGGTGTTGTAGACTTCTCAATTAGTAAACATTTCACACGTTTTATATTCAATGCTGTTTCAGGTGTGTTCTTTTATACCAGATATTTATTCATAACATATTTGTATAGAGCCTCACATCTTTAGTAAATTCAGCGATGTACTAGAAGTTGACATAGATAGCCTTCAATTATAAATTTAATTTAATCTATTTCAAGGGAATTCAGTTGCATAATATCACTTGTGTCTATATGTATATGGTAGTAGATTTTGGCAGTGCTCAGTTTATTTTGTGATCAGTAGCAAAGGTGATGTTTTAGTAAATGTAGCAAGTCATGACTTAATACATCTTTTTCATGTCAAACTTTTTTTTTTATGTCAATGCTTCGTAAGTATAAGGCGTGTTTATAAAAGAAAATACTTGGATGCTTTTCTAAAAGAAAGTATTTTTGAAGTACTCCTTAATATTAGTCACAGATCTTAATATATGGCTTGAAATGTAAATGTAAAAAGATGAGGTTTTTCTGATGAAAAAGCAGAAATTTTTCCATTATATTTGGTAGTGTCATGCCTGCTGTGACTTGAGTCCTAATTACTGCAGTTGCAATAGGAATCAGCTCCTTTAGACTGTACTGTAAGACTGTGCCAAGATCTTCCAGGTCCACAAAATGAAATCCTCAAGGGAAAAAGGTGTAAGGGACACAGTAGTTTGTCTTTTTCTTTCCTGTTCATAAATACTTCAGTACATGTTTAGGCATCTTGCTGCTTCCTAGGCAGTGAGGGGCAGTAGGATGTGCCAGTGTATTTCTCCTCCAAGAGTGGGTTCTGTTGAGACTCTGGAATGCAGCTGCCTTCCCTGTTCCCAACACCACCTCCAGAAACCTTCTACTTACTCCTTCCTTTGTTTTTCATAGTCTGCTCAGTGTATTTGTATATATATACTGAGAAGAAAGTCGGGGGCTATTAGGATACATTTACATTTCATTGTCATAAATTGGTAACACTTTTGGTTAAAAAGAGTGTGTAGTAGTGCTTGGGAATAAAAAAACAAATGGAATTTTCCATGAGTTTAATATGGGGAGTAGACAGAATTACAAACCTAAAAACCCGATGCTTATTATTTGATTGTTCAGTGGTAGTTCTTCTTCAGGTCTTAACTGATTAATTCATTGTTCAACTCTGATTATAGGAAGAATAAATCTGAAATATGATACAGGATATCTCTGGAAACAGAGTGAAGTACATGTGCCTTTCTGGCATCTTCCTTTGTACTGAACTTCAAGTATTGAAACGGTAAGTTTAGCCTATGAAATATATGATTATCTATAAGTTTCCTTTGTTACTCTTTTCTGGCTTTAAGCTATGAGGTACAGAAATTTGCTCCAGTACCGTATTTGAATTCCTGCTTTTTATACACAAAGTAATCTAGGACATTTGACAGGGTTTTTTTAATTTTAATTCTGAGTACTTTACACTATGGCATCTTAAGCACCAACTTTTCTATGACTACAAACCTTTGCAACTCCAGGTTGTAAGCTGGCCTCTAAACATATTGTTCTAATTGTCTTAACTATTTAGCAACTAAATTGCCCTTCTAGCATCCTCAGAACTCATCAAGAATTAAAGTATTCAATGAGCTCATTGACAATGTAGTTAAATCTCAGTTTTTCCTTATAAGAAAATATTAAAAACTCTGATAAAAGCTTACTGAGAGAGTGTAAGCAAATGATTTTGTCCTGAATATATTTTAGTTCACCTAATTGAAGGTTTCTACTTTAATGCCCAAATGCTGGGGTATTTTTGCCCCAAGACTGGAATGAGGAGGTATTATTGTATACCTGTGACAGGTCAGTGCTCTGCTTTTGCTGAGGGTGGAGGGTGCAGTGAAAGAGCTGCTCAACTGGAGCAAACCCCATCTGAAATGGCTGATGGTTTATCTCTGCCTGGTGTGCCAAGCCTTTAGAAATGTCATGAACTTGTGTCACAGTTCTGCAGTTCAACCTCTTTTTTTTCTGTAGCACATACCTGGACTAAGTATTCTGTCATTTATTTGAACCCTTTATTCATTTGAACCTCCTTATTAGGGGACATTCATATTGTTATACTCTAGTTCAGCTAAGTAAGAAAGCTGCTCATTTGTAAAGGCTGTAACCAAGGTAATCACAAATGAAAAAGTTACCAGCAGACTTAGATATTTTTAAATGGAAGAAATTTTTTAATCACATCAGTCAGGTTACACTTCTGAGGTTCATTTAAACTAATAAAAACCTTTTCTGTTAGTCATGGATTTGTTACTGAGCTTGTTTATTGGGTAGCCTTGTATCTATAGAACCTCTATAGGGGTTCAACCTCACTATCCCTTTGCTTTGCCTTTCCCAAACCTGATCCATTATTTTAGTGTTGAACTGTAAATTGTCTTTCTGCTTATTTGTATATTGCCATTCTTTATGCCACTGAAAGCTGTCACAGGTTTGAGAATTGCTCCTTAGCAGTTTTGTTCTTATGAAACTAAATTTAAATGTACAATTGCAGAATTGGATACTCTGATGTTTTCAGAAGAATTTGTTTTTAATGAGCATAAAACTGAGTGAAAACAATTTCTGTGTTTTATAGCCTCTTTGCATTTTGCCATATCTAATTTTAGTGGTTGGATATTGCTTTTCCAGTGACACCAATAACACAGCAGAGATCGGTGTTCCAGGATGTTTATGGTTTTTCCATGTTACAGTGATCTGTAGGAAAGTGCAGATTTATTGACCCCTAGTGGGATTGTTAAGAAAATGGTTGCTAATTTCATGAGTGCTAAATGAAAAAATTGCATATTTTTCAATGCTGTATTTATTTCAGTGCTCTTTTCCTTCTCTTTACAGCTGGATTAGCTTTCCAGTTTTTTCTGGTGTTCTTTGCATCTGCAGAATTGCTTATTGCAGCAACTTCTGTTAGTAACAACACTCCCAAAATGTGTAGCTAGGCATCAGCATTTTAATGAACACTTGTAGCTGTAGCTGCATATTTTAAAATCATATGTATAATTATATAGCAGAAATTAAAAAAAATAAAAGGTCTTTGGTGCTGTGTAAGGTGGGCTTATTTTAAAGTAGCCAGAAAACTACTTTTTGAGTATGCTACATAAATGAATTAAAGCAAATACTAAATCACCTGCACAAGTTTCACTAACCTCTTAGTCCTTATTAAATAACTATAATTTATTAGTAATAGCCTGAAAGCTTCTGTTTCTTAAAACAGTCACTTAATACAGTAGTTTCATGCCAAAACAGCATGTAAAACATTGCATTTCTAGAAAACTTTAAATTGCTCTAATGTTTTTAATCATTTAGTTGAAGCTGTAAGTTTCTGGGAGGTGAAATTGTCTCCTAACTGTGCCATGAAAGTTTCTTACAGGCATTTATTTCACATGAACTAAAATCAAGTATTAAATCATGAATTCACATATGATTGTTTAATTAGCAGTAATAAATGAAGATAAATAGCTCAATAATTAATTTTAACTTCACTTAAATGTGTTTCCAAATATCAGAATCAGAAACATGCAGTACTGTAATTTTTTTTCTATGCAAGTTTGACACAAGAGATAAATATTAAATATTTTAAAATAACTTCCTTTTTTTTTAGATTTTGTATATTTATTTTTATAGGCTTTAAGTAGGAAAGTAATGTTTTTAAACTGTGAAATATTCCCATGAATTTTAGGTATTTTTAAAGTTGTTGAGGACAAGTCAAATATTTTTTTTTGTATTTGCTAATATTTCTTGTTGTGCTTATTGCATAAAGCACAGTATTTAAAGTCAAACTTACACAGCACTCAAACATGTCAAAAAGACCTCAAATCCATGTTTTTGTGGGAGCACCCAGTATTCCAAGCCCACTGGAGGTGTTAGAGCAAAGCAGTTCCACACCTACTGCTGAAAAATGGAGAGAACTGCACTATTTGTGTGATGCACATGGTCTTTTTTCTGAACAAGTTCAAGGTACTGCTGCCCCCTCAGCATTCCACACAGGAAGCTCCACAGTCCCAGCAGCTCCTGAGAGGGGTGACAGCGCTCAGCAGTCTGAACAGGGAAGGGTAATGGCAGCAAAGGAATATCTGACATCTCTTGTACCTGTGACAGTAAGTTCCAGCACACCTAAAAACATGCAAAGTTTAACTTACTCTGACTGTCAGGTATCTAAAGGTAGATGCACACCTGGAAAGGTAAATCAGGCTGCAGATCTGCATCTTCCGCAGAACTTTACAGAATCAGCTGCACAAGATAAACCATCACGTGGCTGCTGTTCAGACCTCACTGAAAGCAAAGCCAGCTGTTCAGAAGTTCACAGCAGTGACATTTCTGATTTGGTTGCCAGTACCAAGCAGATCAGCATAAATCTCTCTGTGGGGCTTCAGTCAGGTCATGGAAGGGATCATCACAAACATCTGAGTCAATATCTGGATATGTGTTTCCAAAGAAGTCAAGAGTCAAAAGCAAAGGAACCAAGTGATTGTTCAGACTTTGCGGTGTCAACAGATACTGAATTTCGTAGCATAGTGGCTTCAAGTCAGATGGCTGTTCTTGCCCAGGATCGGACTGAGGTGCCAGAAAGAATCCTACAGCTGTCAGAAACAGAAGCAGGCAAAAAAACTGAAGAAAGGCAGTGTGATCACTTCCAACTTGATTCTGGTGTTGGAACATGTACTTTTGTGGCTGAAAATGAACATAAGAAAGAGTATACAAATTCTCCTGATCTTTTTAGTTCTGAGGATGATGGGAAAAATGTTTGTTTTGAAGCTACGAAACAAGAAGGAAGTGCTCAAGAAAATACAGAGAAGTTTCAAGAACCTGATGTTCCTGCTGAGCAATCAGGAAATGAAATCCATATTGAACCCCTGAGCTCTGGAATATTGTGCTCTCAAGTAGATTCTTCTCATAAGAACTCTTCTAAAAGACCTCGCAATTATGAAGATTCCTTTCACCTGTTTCACCCAGCATTTAAAAGGCAGCTGGAATCCAAGAGAGCTAAACTGAATTCTTCTCCACCTGGCCCTGGGACAAGAGGGCATCAAGAGAGAGTAACAGAGTTCAAGAAACTTCAGAAGCAACTATCATCACTTAAGAATTGCTGTTGCAAAAATCAAAAGTACA
The DNA here is from genome assembly GCA_013396695.1 of Sakesphorus luctuosus. Classification (NCBI taxonomy): domain Eukaryota; kingdom Metazoa; phylum Chordata; class Aves; order Passeriformes; family Thamnophilidae; genus Sakesphorus; species Sakesphorus luctuosus. The sequence continues at coordinate 147,060 of VWZD01008010.1, read as the reverse complement.
ATGTTTTGGTCGCAGTAGTACATCCTTGTCATATTAAAGAAATACAAGTAAAGACCAGACCAAAATCTTCATGTAAAGTTCCTGTAGCAACAATTGTTGTTATTGACCAGTCAGAAACTGAGAGAAAGGTGGTGTTGTGGCGTGGTGCTGCATTTTGGTCTCTCACTGTGTTTCCTGGGGATGTTGTGGTGCTTACAGGTGAGAATTCTTTTATTTGCCTCTTTAAAATGTGGACCTTTAAAATGCCTGTTAAAAGTAGATCAATGAATAATTTGGAACTCTGGCTAAGCATTTTTAAGTGTCTTTCTTACATCACTTGCATCATGCAACATGACACTGAGTTCTGTCATCCTGCCAGTGGAGCAGTGGCTGTGCCACAGAGGTTTGCCCACAGACTCAGCCTGCACTGACGCTGCAGCAGCACCGTGGGGAGTCAGGGCTGTTCTGTACAGTGTCAGTGCCTGAGGACAGTTGTTCCTGAAAAGTACAAGTGCTGCTATGAACCAGATGTGCTAGTTATTGGATTTATAGACTTCTTTGTAACTCTCTGCTGTTGGACCAGCAGGTAAAACAAAAAATTGTGAAGTGATGTTCAGATGAGAATATTCTTCCCTCTGTGAAGGACTTTGTAATGTAGCAGTAACATCTTGAGATGGGTCATATTGTGAATTAGTAACCAACATAGGCTGCAGAAATTTAAAATGCTGTTTATAGTTTACCTCTTCCATAACATGTCAGCTAATAATGAAGATTCCTCCTAAAAAAATCCTTTGTCCTCTTTAATACCTAACAGGAGCAAAACTCTCTCTAAGAAAATGCATCTCATGTAAGCAAATGCAATACTGCAAAAACAGCATTACCCCAGATTTAGGGCTGGAGTGGCCCAGAACTTGTTAGTGACCTGACCATTTAGGTTTGGCAATATACAAAAAAGTTATACAGTATAAAATTGTTTAAATAATTCTACAGTTTGTTGCCTATTTTTTTTGTTAAGAGTTCTTTAAGTGCTCTAAGGTAGATATTTTTAAAAAAATTAGGACACGTTTTTCTTTTTCTTTTCTCCTTAGACATTCTTATTGCAAAATACATTAAAAAAATTTCTGATTAAGCCTAGTACTTTACTACTTATTCTGAAATTTTGTACAATAATAACTTATCTAATATGGTCACTCACTTCACTTAAATAGTGCCTTCTGGAAGGCTAGTGAAGTCAAGAATACATCAAACTAGTGAGAAAATTTTATTAACTCATTGTAAATGGTGTTGATAGATTAAGAAAAAATCCCCACTACATTTCCAAGTGATCTCTTTCAAACTGTCTTTCACACCTGTATGTACAATGGTTCTATATTTAAGAAAAGTTATACACTTCAATATTGTTGATACATGAGTTTATGAGGTTGCTTTTTTCTTGCAGATATAGTAATGTCTGAGAATCTTTGGTGTGGAGAAATCATGCTTCAATCTACATTTACCAGTCAGTTACTGAATCTGGGGAACAGCTCAGCTCTCAGTCCAGAAGAATGTAAGATTATTGTGCCTAAATTTCCATGAAAATCACAGTAAAATACTATTTGAAGTATTCCATTTTGTTGGCAGTGCCTCACACATGGGGTAAAATGGAAATATGTGCAACTGAGAGGTACAAAACACTATAGACAAGTATGACAGGAACACCTGTGGACAAGACATGGACATGTTTATGGTAAAGTTTGGTGGTTACCACTCAAAAGTCTGAACTCTGAAGAACTGAGTTCTTTGAGTTTAGTTTAAGAAAGAGGAGTTATCCTGGGACTTGACCATATGGTATCTGAAATTTCATGAGGATTAAGTTATTTTGCAAAAACTTCAGAGGCCTAAAGAGTAAGTAGGTGCATCCAGGGAAAGTAATTCATTGCAGGCCATGGAAGGTTGGAGACTAAGGGGAAAATACAGTGGAACTATCACCACGATTGCATTGTTCTTACTGTCTTTGTGATGTTCATTATTGCCAGCTGTTTAAGGCAGAATCTGAGGTAAATGGTCAACAATAGATATTCTTACCAAGCTAAGAAACAAGATTTCTTTGCTGGTTTTGGTGTATTTCAAAGTATTGTACACATCTCAAGGATTTCTTGCCTAAATTTTTTCTGAAACAGATTTTATTTTATCAGTGTAAATATGTTCCAAGCAGTAAGTTGTATACTTCTAAGCATAAAAAATAGTATGTCACTTTGCCTTTTCTTTCATACAAGTTTATCCTGTAGTGGATGGTGATGTTCTCCATGGCTTATTGGCATACATATCATCACAGTTTCCACACTTCAGAGACATTCCACGAAGACAAGTTCAGAGGCTGGATAGTGTTCAGCATGTGCAGCTAAATCAGCTCCAGCCTAATACATTGGTGCACTCAATCCTGAAAATTACCAACATTGCTGTATTAACAGGTAAGTTCATGCACTGCACTTCAGCTTCTGCATTAGGTGAAACTTAAATAGTAATTTTGCAAGGCAAAATGTTTCTCAGTGCTTGACTTCAAGCCTTGCACATAAATTTGATCTTATTGCACTATTTTCTTGTATTAGTAAGATTCAAGCTCTTACCCACACTGTCAATATCATGTATATTCATTATAAATGGAGATTTTTGAACATAGAAATCTTCATAATTTGCTATAGTTTGTAAATCTCAGAACTGTTAGATTTTTAATGCAAGAGCTCTTGTTGAAAAATTATTTGTTTATGAAAAATACTGTAGTTTTAGTGTGGAACTGAAACAGGCAGTATCCTGGGTAAGAGTCCTGTAGAGATCTTAATTGTTTCAATTTATATGTACTGTTGCTAATACTTGTAGTGTGTCTTGTACATGACTGTAGTTCTCTTTTATGTGCAAACTTCTAGGGAAATGTTTCTTTGGGTTCCACAGAAGTTACAGGAACTTTAACTTCCAGTTATAACAGTCAGTTGGTGAGAGATGGAGTGCAATTTCTTTCTACTCAATACAAGTCAGGGTGACTGGGAGCTGAAAGATGCTCAGTTATCTGGTGTAGTAAAGGGAGGTGTCCAGTTGCTGAGCATTTAGGTTGATAAAAGTAAATGAATATATTTCATGCACTCCTTCAAACTACATTCATGTTGCTGAAGAAACCACATTGCTTTCTGTCCTGAAGAAACTGTAAGTGTATTCTTCCTTGCTTAAAATTGTACGAATTGTACTATAAAATACAGTAACGACATGATTTCACTTGAATACTGAAGCATGTAAGGTTTATGTGCTTATATGCTTTTTACTCTAGAAATAATTTCAATTTTTTTTTTCAGAATGTGTCTATAGCTACAAAGGTGGCAACCAAAGAAAAATTATTCTAACAGTAGAACAGAACAGAGATCAGCACTATAGGATGGTTCTATGGGGAGCAGGGGCTGCCTGGTACCCTCAGCTTCAAAGGAAAAAAGGTAAAGTCAACATTTTCTTGTTAGAGCTGACAACAACTTTCAGAGCTGGTTTCTTTTTCAAGAGGTTGATTTGTCTTGAAAGCTGAATTTGGTAAAGGTGAAATGAAATTTCTCTTGTGGGAGGACTCATGCAAAGTTTATACAAAAAGGAAAGGGAAAACCCTGCATGTCATTGGACTTGAAATCAAGTTGCCTGAGCTGACCATATGAGAATGTCTTGCTGATTTGTTACTCAGTCTTGTAAGTGACCTTGGCTTGCTATAAATTAGCCACAGTATAAGCAAGTAAACTCTTCTGTTTGCGTTTTTTGTTTTGTAGATCACATATGGGACTTCAAATACCTTCTGGTCCAACGTAGTTCTGTCTCAGGTGACTTGGAGCTGCACACAACTCCATGGTCATCCTGTGAGTGCTTGTTTGATGATGACAAAAGGGCAATTGAATTTAAAGAAAAGTTTCAGAAAAGCCAAACATCCCTCATGCAGTTGACAAAGCTCTCAGCACACTTGGAGGAAAAATGCTCAGGTAAGTGTTACCTCTAGTTCTGGCTTGTCTGTTGTGCCAGGCATAACTAAGCAAAGTAGTTGTTCTGTTGATGAAGTAAAATGCTTATTTTTTTAAGGTAGCAGAAGTTTGGGAATCTGAATTTATTCTGGAGTCTGCTGCTTAGTGCTCAGCCAAACTGAGCAGCCCTCATCTCCTGAGCTGAGTGGTGAGATAGCCAGGGTGTGTGGCACCACACAGCGACAGCCTTGGACCTTAAGGAGCTATGCTGACTTCAGTTGTGCACACCAATTAATCCAGTAATGATGTGATTAATCACTAAAATTTGTCTAATAGTATTTCTCCAAAACTGGAACTCTCTAAATCTCTTGAGTAAAATAGCTACTGCTGTTGAAAACCATTTTACACAGTCACCCTCTCCCAGGTCAACCCAAAGGATTGCTGGGGCTGGTGTTAAAGTCTAGGAAGTAACTAAAGTTGCTATTGCAGCATTTAACTCTAGTTTATGTATGAATATTGGAAAATGTTGAATAATAAAAAGCTATGGGTTTTAGTGTCTCTGAATTAGTGGAAGAAAATCACTTGGAAAATATTTGCACAATTGTATTGTCTTTCTCGGGCTCCTCTGTAGTGGCACATACCCCAATAGTACTGAGGATGTAGTATTTGCTTACATTTTGCAATAATATTTAACCACAGTGATTTTTCCCTGCATAAAATATCTCTAAAAATGAGAGCATGTTGTTACTAAAGGGGAAAAAAATTAGAAAGTTTTACTGATAATTATTTTGGTTTTGAATCACCTGTAACCCTTGCTTTTGCTTTCAGTTGTAAATAAAACTGAATTCAGATTTGATTGAACTTGTTTTTGTAGGAGTGATTCAAGTGAAAGCCCATATCTTAGAACTGAAGTTTACCGTTTCAACTGGTCAGTACAAGCAATTCATCTTCTCTGCTGACACTTCACTGGAGTGTGTTTTGGCTTCTCTGCCTATGATTACATATTCAGGTTGTGCCAAATGTGGTTTGGAACTACAGGCTGATGAGAACATGATCTACAAGCAATGTATTAGATGTCTGCCATACAACAAAGTAAAAACATTCTACAGGTAAACAAAATAAAGCTAAAATAATGTGTATTATTACAGAACTCAACTTCAACTTTCTCCATTTTAACTCCCCCTTACTCCCCCTTGAGGTGGGGTTAGCAATTTCTGTCTTTCTAATGAATTTTCAAGGAGTTTTTCTTGAATTGCTGTATGATGCTACCATTATTTACATATGATATTCTTAGTTTAAATCTAACTTCTGGATTTCTTTGACTACTATGTCGTACAGAAATGTTTGCCCAGTACTGTGTCAGATACAGCTAAGATGGAATAGAAGCTTGAGGACCAAAGGAAAACTCCTCAAGAGTCTCGTTCCAGCCTAAGTTTGAAATCATGTAAATGCACAACCATATTTTTAAACTGGTTAATCAGTTTTAGCCTTGCAGAAATAACATTGATAAGTGTTTTCAATCAGCATTCTGAGAGCAGAGGTACTAAGTTATCACCAGATGGCACTGTGAGACATTTGTATTCACACTTAGAGAAAATAAACTAAATGGATCCAGTGTAGGAACATCATTATTAACTAATTGTTCAATTCTTAAATTGATCTTGGGCTTTCAAAATGTATCACAGTGACTTGAAAGATGTACCTGGAGAATGTTGAGACAATCATGGATGAAGTAGAATTCTAGAATATGTGAATTTTCTGCTTAAATTTTTTCTCGAATTCTTGTTCAACTCTTTCTGAATGAGTGTAATACTAGTTAACTTAAATACTAGTATCCTATTTATTTAATTAGGTAGTGAGTTAGTCTTTTCCTCTATGCAAAACAGTCTTGCATGTCTAAGTTTATATGCTATTTTTTTTCTATGAGGGAATATTAAGTGCGAAGAGGATTTTTTCTTAACTGAAAAGGTCCCCTCACTCTTTCATAAGATTATAACCTCTCAGTGGACCTGAAGGACCTCAATTTTCTCCTTTACAAAAGTTGGTAGAAAAATAATAAAGATTTTTCATGTTTGTGCTCTCAGCATATGAACACATCCTGATGTGGAACTTGCATGTTATGTACCTATTGTATATTTGTAAGTACATGTACTTACATATTAACCTTTATACTTCAGAGCCATAAATAACTGAACAATAATTTCATAACAGTGCAGTTCTCTTTGTCTTCCAGGAAAGACAAGTGATACGGCATTTTTTTCAGCAGTTCTCTGAAAATAAGACTTATTGTACAGGTTATTTTAACATTGAATAGTAAATTCAGTGTATATACCACAAACTCATTTCAGTGCTACAGATTTGATAGATAAGTGCACAGAAATTTTCTTGTTTTTCTAGTTCTTGGTATTATGTTTCAGAGTAATATTAAATTGTATTCCTTTCAGAAATTTTGCTTCAATAGAAAAACCAAAACATAGCAGCTATCTTACAAAAGAATTTTGTTTTCTGATCTAGACCTGCTTTGATGACAGTAGAAGATGAAGGATATGAAATTTATGTTCATGTGGTGTCTGAGTTGATGGAAAAAATCTTCCTCAATATTCCTGCAGACTGGCTGAAGAGATTAGTAGGTACTGTTTCATGAGTTACCTGTGATAGAAACCGGCAGTCAAACTGACATTGGAAACAAAATTTTTGATTATTGACAGTTTAAAAGAAAAACCCAACAACCAATGTCAAAGAATATTTTGGTTGCTGTCTGGCAAACTCAAAAGTTCCGAGCAGATGCTGTGAGCGTTTTATTATATAACTAAATAGTTGTAATTATATAGCTAAATAATGACTAAATGTATTCCTTATATGCGAAATAGCATCTCTTAGCAGTTTTTATAAAGAGCTGACATGCTCTCATGATGTGAAACACTGAGAAGTTTTGCTTGATACATCGTGCTTGACCTGAGAGGTGTTTTACATGATTCACAGCTGTTGACAGCTTAATGAGAAACAGGCTCGGCTCACTGTTTTAAAAAAATAATTAAAAATAAAAGCTAATTTTCTATTCAGGTGTTGAACTACACTTCCAGTAGTTCCATGGAGCTTTCATGGAGAGAGAATTTGAATGTTGGTTGCTATTGTGAAAATCAAGTGCAAATTGAATTGTTCTGTCTTTTGCAGTGCCCTCTTCAGACATAACCTATGGGACAGTAGTAGCAGATCTGTGTCATTCGCTGCTCACAGATACAGAGGCATCCTATTTGTTGGAAATCAGGAGCCATTTTGTGCTAGATGAAAACAGCTACCCTTTGCAAAAGGATTTCCATCTGCTAAATTTTCATCCCGATCTTGGAAGCACTGACCTCTGCAGTAACTGAGGAACAAAGACCATAAGGACACACAGATGTCAAGCAGAAGAAAAATAAATTAGCTGAAGGAAGTAAATACCTTAAAAATGTTACAATAAAGGATTTGGGGTTTAACTGTGAAAAAAGCAAAACCACCTAAAGGACTGGTATAGAACATCTGCTAATATATACTGCTACTGTAATACTGATGAATTGTCATAAAGTATATTTTTATACATGTATTTTTATCTTAATAAACTCTTTCTGGATATCTGTTTTTCTTTTTCTCCTCAGAAAATTTCACTACTATTGAGAAACTGAATTTTCCTCACATCCGGTAGAGTAGAGGAAGACAGACAGAATTCAGTAATATTTTAGTTATAAGATTTTTGTTTGTCTTATTCTATATGCTATCTGTAACTTGGTTATGTCTTTTGTTTCTATCAAAAGACTTACAATGATTGAATTTCACCTCTCTGTAAAAACACTTTTTAGTTTCATGTGACCTGGCAAAAACAGGATGGTATTGTCCTAATCCATTACCTTGGGGAAAATTCTAAGCATCTGTGCTTTTGTACCTTATTCTAATTATGCTCATGTGGTAGCATGTGGTTCTAGAATGTGGATTTCTTAATGCCAGGGAAAACTGTGTGGAAGGGAAGAGGAATGTCAGTGTTTGGATTCAAATAATATGTATTATGCTGCTCCTATCTCTGTGAAACAATTCCATGATCATTTTGAGTTTAGTAAGACTCTTGAGACACAGTCATCAATTACATTAGAGAAGCCCTAAAGACTGTTTTATATCCTATCAATGTGTGGTCTCAGTAGGCTGATTGGATGCCTTTGGGCAGAAGTCATGCCCTCTGGATTGCTGAGCTCTGTGTGGGTAAGCATCAAGTTCCATGTACTGGGCTTAGGCCTCTCTGTCTGGCTGGACTCAACTGCCTCATTCTTTTCCCATGGTTTTGCTGATCAGCCCTCTGGCTCTTGTTTAACAGTATTCCTTCTTGGAGTCCAGTCTACAAACACGATGCCCTTACTTGGTTCCTATCATCATTTTAGTAATCCTATTTAAAAGTTCTAGGTCCTGCTGCCTTGTGTTTACTACTTCAGACTTTTCTCCCTACCTTTCAGACATGAAGTCACTTTATTTTCTGTGCCAGGCACAGATACTTCTTCTGAAGGAGCCTTCAACTGCTTTATCACCTGTACTGCATCTTTCTCCTCTTCTGTTTCATCAAGCTGCTGCTTTTAGGATGTACAGTTAGATTAGGAGCAAGTAATTTTCAAATCTGGTCTCTCATTTCCTCACTTAGAGGAAGGATAGATTAGTGCATCTGGCAGTGATCATTAGGCTTTATAAAAGAATAGTATAGGTATAATTTTAATTGGGAGAAGAAGGTAAGATAGAGAGTGATCCAAAAAGGATTATAAATGAACACACTGCGTGAGTAGTGGTAGGACTTCTCCAGGATCCTGTTCTCTAGAACAAGAATGTAACTATGATTCATACTTTTTCTAAAATGTTAGTAAATTGCTGCTGGTGGGGTTGTACCTTCATGAAGTTACATGCTAGATTTATTGCAGAGCTTTAGAAATTCCTGTATTTGTCAGTAGCAATGGGAACCATTGAGGAAGATGTCGCATTTTGTATGATCTTGTATCTGTTTCTTGTATATTTCTTGGATGGAGTTTTCTCTGCATCTTTATAAAAAATTAACAGTTTTTAAAGAAAAGATACTCCTGGTAGGCACTGAGGGGTCTTGTAACTGTTCTTCCTCCTTCATCTCAGTGTAAGTCTCAAGCACAGGATCAGATGGATGTTAAAAGGCAGTAGGTAAAAAATTGCTCTATAATTTGAACAAGTCATAACACTGTATTGTAACTCCTTGTTTAATAACGTTTCTTGCTTTACTGAAACAGCTCTTGTTCAGGAAGAGTCAGAAAGGGCCTTTCATTTACCTGGATAACCGTGAGCAGTTAAGTACACTGGTAAGTGCATTTAAATATGTTTCTTCATGATTTTAGCAGGAATTATTGAACATACAAGCTAGAAGTATTACTACTTTAATATATAAGAAGCACAAAGAAAAGAGGATCACATTACCACAATGCGTTTTTTATCACATGGACCATACTGTACATCAAGTCAGCCAGGTGACTTCCCACTCTAGAGGTATTTGTTAACAGACACTGTACATTATGTACATCTTCCTGCACAAGCTGGTAAACTGTCTGAAACATTAATAACAGGTTACTTTTAAGATCTTTATTGGTATAATTCAAGTAATGAAGGGCAAAATTTGTTTGGTAAAATTGTTTTATTATAGTAATATGCAAACTGTATGATAGCTGTATAGTTTTCCTTCCCAGATCAAACATGTTGCTCATCACATTGGTTTGCAGTAGTTTTGTAGGACTAAAATTTGAAAACAGCTCTTTGGGGGTGAGGGTGCTGGTGGTACTCATTTAGCAAAGATATAATGAGGGTTGAGCACTTCGTAAAATTCGATTTTAGTGTAATGAGTTTAGGCTCATCTTGTATCCAGGGGTGCAGTTAGCAAGACAGACTGAGGATACCATGTAACATTTGAGATGGTGAATCAGGGAAGTGTGTTATCTCAAAATTGCTCTGTGATATCTTCTCATTCGTAATATTTCCTTTCAGTATAATAACAGTATTATCAAAATGGAAAATGTTCTCATCTGTGCAGAGAAGCCCCATTTTTTTAACTATATTAATTAATATTTTATCCTGTTTGAAAGGAAGTTGGTTTTATTTCAGCTGTAGAGATTATGGTCCTCTTGGAACACAATTGTACAAAATGTTTTGCTGCAGTAGTCTGTGTGTCTGGATTGTGAATGTACAGTGTGAAAGGTGCAGAGTTCAGGTCCCCAGTGAACAATCACAAAGAGAAGAATGTCCTATTTTATTTTGATTAAGAGTAATTGCTCCAAACTGTTTTACAGAAAAGTAATTTACTTAACAAAGAAGACTCTAGCACTAAAACAGACATATGCCCCGGGGGCTTAAGCTAATTGGATTTTCAGTGTAAGAATGGTCATACCAGGTCAAATCCAAGCTTCTTGTAATCAATGCTCTGTCTCCAGCAGAAATGTGTTTAGAGGGAGCTGTATAAAGACAGGATAGATCCTCATCTTATTTTCTCAGAGTATTCCAACGTTCATCCAAGCCTCCAGTCACTTAGGGCTTCACCACTGCTGTACCTGTCCCTTAATGTCAACACAAAGTGTTGTATGTTGGGTCAGCTGAAAACATTGAACTGAGTTACTGCAAGAAATACACTGTGCTGAAGGAAACAGGTGCTTCTGGGGTTTTGATCAATAAACAGTTCCTTCCACTCCTCATATTCAAAAGAGGTTTTAAATATAATGCTGATATTTTAAATAAACTATAAATTTATTAGTCAGTCACCATCTTTTGGGTTTGTCATTTTGGCTTTCTTACTGGGCTCCCATCCCTTTTGGTGAAGCCACTCTGCCTGTGGTGACACCGTGCTGTGGACAGTTAGCCCTGGTGTCATTACTGACAATTATTGGTCATTTTGGGTTCTGTCCACATGATGAGTGATCATTTATGCCCAGAATCAGGACCAAGAAGTGGAATTTACTAGTGAAAATAACTAATACTAGGAGATCATGTTTGGTTTCCTGTTTTGTTTATTCTGCTGCATGTTAATTAAAATGAACATACATTGTGGAAAGAGGAAAAAGAGAGTTCCAGCCTACCAGGAACCAAGTCTTTTATTTGTGTTTGGTTAAGAAAATAATTTACTTATTGCCTACTTAGGGTACCCTTTAGATAAGATAGTATAAGCTTTTCCATTTTCAGGTTGTTTTTTTAATCAGTATTGTTTACATGCTGTGGCAGAGAGCATGCCATCGTTTAACCAGCTCCTTGGGCTTGCTGATCATTTCATTCCAGTGTTCTAGTTCTTTGCCACGTGTGTACATGAAAGGCCCAACTACTACTCGTCCCAGCAGAAGTGTTTCTAGGAAAAAAAGAGAGCAGTTAGTAATGAACATGTGTTAGTGCTTCTCTGAAATCCTTGCCTAAATTAGGATATTGACTACTACTTCTTGCAGTAATGCATGTTCTGAAAGTTAGCTTTAAACCAAAATATCCAAGGATTTCATGCTGGATTTCAGGTTTTGTAGTTTCTACCTGCTACGATTCAGCATTCAGAGGTACTGTAGTAAGTGTGTGTGTTTAGTTAATGCAGGCCTGCCCTATTGCCTGCACTTCAACTAGACTATGTTTAAGGCAGAAAGATCTGCATTTGCCCAGCCCCTGAAGTTCACTGTGAAAGTGTGCCCTAGTTTTGGACACCAGCAACCTCAGCAGGATTCCCATGATGCTCTGGCTTGGGAGAGAATAAGTGTAGGTACTGAGACAGCTGGGAGCTACAACATGTGTGCTGCCACTGACCACCCTCTGCCGAGGAGCAGGTTGTTTCTTCATGCCTTGCCTTTTCAGCTGTGAATGGAGAACATGATTTGAACCTGTCTTGCATGAACTTCAGAATGTTTGTAAAGCATTCAGCTGTCTGCAAGTAAAAATAATGAAAGATTGAAGTGGTGATTCTAGACCTTGTCCATCCTCAAAGCCAAAGTACCTGCCCAAAATCTCACCTCAAGAAATTTTTTTTTTTGAGCATGTGAATCCAAATGGGGGTAATAATGTTTCATTATCGAGGTCATATTTGTACTGCAGGGAAGATGTTCTTGTGAGCAGTGAAAATACTGAAGACTCATTTGCTTCTCTAAGCAGAACTCCTTAATGAATTCTCTAACAATTAGAAAGAGATGGCCTCAAGCATCAGCCAGGGAATGGGGATGTCACTAATCTCTTTCTTCTTTCTCACTGCATGAATTGCTGGGATAATAAAATTTCTATTCCTCTTTCAAATTTGGTTAGGAAGAGTGAATGGCCTCAAAATTTTGGAGGTTGAGGATTACCCACAAGTGTTCACAGAATAATTGCATAAGCTTGTTTTAATAGGATACTAAAATGAAACAAAAGTGCAGCACTTTGTACTGACAATGATTAGTCTATGGTTATTTTATTCACCTTTCATTAAATTTGTCTTTAGCCTCTGAAAGAGAGACATATGCTTTACTACAAATAAGTTTTTCTGCTTTTTAAATGCATAGCCTGTGGAACACCCCAGAACTCTTCTATGTTTTATGCTTATTGCTAAAAAGGAAGGAGTTCCTCCCAAGTTTAAACATGTCTCCAATATTTAAGACAACTTGACTGTAATAATTTACGTAGCTTACTTTCTCCCTTGGTACTCTGGAGCACAGACAGACTCAGGCTTGCAGTATCCAGCTCTGTCTGATCTACCTTGAAGCTGAAGGTTTCATTATACACTGGACTGGGAGTTCCCAGAACAGCTGCTGTCTTTTTACTTTTGATGAATTTATTATGGTTCATCAGAGAGACTTTGACATACACACCTTGGAGAAAAAGAAATAGAAGAAAATATGTCAGAAGCAGTTGGGAGGTGGCTTAAGGAATTTCTTCGTTTCATGATTCAATTTCAAGTGTAAAATGAGATTGTGAATGATTCATGAACACACGTGCCACCAGCATGGCAAAGTATAACACCAAGCAGGGGGTGCCTGAAGGACAGAGGGTACAGTTCTGCAGTGCACTTTCCAGTTTAAAAGCTGTTAAAATTAACAGTCATATCCTTACCCGCGTCCTTGATCTTATATTTCTGTGCCTCCCCTTCAGCTGATGGAGACTTTTTAAAGGCTTGTTTGGTCAGTAGTTATTTTCAGGTATTTGATCACATGTTGTCTGAGTCAACACAAGGGAGGCCACAAGGGAGGAGCCACATCACAGCCTGCACTTGCATTGAATGTGTTGCAGGGGTACAGATTCTCATAGTCAAAGAAGAGTAGTTAGAAAAGGGTTTACTAATGACATCTAGCCTGTGGTAAGGGATTCTGTAGAAAATTTGAGGAAGAGATTAATGATCTCTCCTCTTTCATTCAGAAAATACTACAAAAATTGTGGGGGACACATGCCAAGAGCAACAGGATTTTGCCTTGCTCCCTGAAGGGGACATTATGGTCTTATTCAGTAGATCTTTGACAATGAGATCCAGGGCAACCTGAAATTTTCTGCTCCTCCCTACCCTTCTTCAAAATTTAGAGAGAAGCACGTAGAAATTAATTTTAATTGACAGTTAGATATTTGTTCTTTTCTAGTGAAGGAGTAGTGGATTTTGTTCTGCTACTGTGTTTATTACTTCCTGCTATTCAGTTCTTAAGGTTCATCTGTATAGTAAAAATTGTGAGAAATGTCAGGACTGAGAGAGCATCGCTGGGCTGCTACTGTCTCCTTGTTATTTCCACAGATGCAGGAAGCTCTCATTGCTGTTTCAGAGGGTGAAGGGTTACCAGAATGGACATTTTTATGACAAAGCTGATACCTGAGTGCTATACATGGAAAGAGTTAATATCCAAACTACTTGCACAAAATCTGCCTTTTCATTACTTTATTGCTTCTTAATACATTTAATTCAGTGAATTGAGTGTAGAAATGTCTCACTGTTCTACGCTGCATATATTCCATCAAAGATTAGTGTAGCTCTAATCTCTGTTAATATAGAAAACTTTATTCCAGATTTTTCAGCATTTAACAAATAATTTATGGACTCTAAATCATACTTGAAGGGTATTATCAAAGGAAATAACACCCATTTTTTTTTTTATATTTTTTTTTAGTAATATATTCTGGAGAATTGCTTTCTGGCAGCTCTTCCTTCAAGAGTGTGCCTGTGACCCTTGCTTATTATGGCAACTTGAGGTGTACCAGCACTAAAATAACATGGCAGGGCAATGTTAGCTTTGTAGAAAGAAATACAGAGTTCTGGCTCTCTGCTACAGAACTGTAGCAAGCTGCAGGCAGACATGATGTATTAAGCAGTGTGTTCTCCCTCTCTTATTAAGATATTGAGGTGTTGCAAAATTAGAACATTTGCTTTCAGTTCCTGATGCTACTCTGTTCATTTGCCATGAACCATTCATATTTTTTCTGACCATCCTTATCTTACTAATTTGTAATATGAGTATATTTTGCAATATATTTCTCTTTCAACAAGTGTCAGGGTAGGATTCTGCTTGTTGGAAACATCTCTGTTCTCATAATTTTACTGGGCATTTCTTCATTTATGAGCTTTACCCTAAACAGAGCAAATTTATCTCTTACCACTATAAATGCAGATTTTCTCATTTAGAGGGCGTGGTTTCTACAGCTAAACATTCTGGTTACAGTCCACCCAAAGAAACTTTAAAAAATCTTCATATTTGATGTGTGTGTATAGAGGACTAAACCTCTTTTCTTTTTAACTGATGGGTGCATCTTGCATTTATATTGTTTAGCTTGAAAAAATTAGTACAGACTGAAATACAAATTTTGTTCTTCTATCTGTTTTTCATCTGAGTGTTTATATTTTAAACAGCATTTTGAAATAATCTCAGAGACCAAGGGCAAGAGCATGACATGCCAGAAAAACCCCTGCTGCAGATAGGGAGAGAAATGTGACTCCATGCCATAGTCCTTTGAACAGCAGCCAGGCTGTCCTAAAATGGGAATTTTTTCCCAATTCAGTTCTTCCCAGGACATCTGTTCAGCATAAGCAGTTGTTCTGCAGCTGTTACCTCTGGGAATGTGTCTTGAGGCAAATCTGTTCGTGTCAATATCCCCTGAAATGCTGCCTTCTCTAGGCTGGAGTGCAGCAAAGGGATGTTGCTCACTCTACTAAAGCAGGAGAAAAAAAGTGCCACTGATTACGTGAGGCCAACCATTTATTACAAAATAAATCCCAAATGTAGCAGAACTGAGCTGTCAAAACCTAATTACCCCTGGAACAAAATACGTAGCTTGTTTCCACTCAAATCACCAAGATGTTTATTTGTTCTTTTCAGAGTCTCCCAGCACAAGCCTGGGTGGACAGATGAGGAAGGAGCCAATTAAAACAAGAATTCTGGAGCTGATAGCAGAGAGGAAATCACACTTACCAACAGAGTGGCTCTCCTCCTGGAGCTTTAATCCCCTTGCCCTCAGAACCACTACAGTGAGCCGGCCCAGGTAGTCATTGTAGCTCAGGGAGAACTGGATATCACCATGCTCTGAAGGAGGCTTGGGAAGCAGAACACCACTTGTCAAATATACTGAATAACTCTTGTCACATGGACGAATAGGGAGAAAAAGCCTTTTTCATACCAGTGGTTTCTGTCACACTAACATGTGTGAGGGAATTGTAATGGCTTTATTTATGCTGCTGTGCCATTTGATGGAACCAATTAATCAGCCTTCCTAAACCTTTGAATTACTATCTTCCAGGTTCTGCCTATTTCCTTGCCTCCTCTGCTTTTTTTCTGCTCTCAGTAATTCAAAATAGAACAAATAACAAAAGGTACTCTTTTATGTAACTGTGGTCCCGTGGTGTAATGGAGAGAACTCCGGTCTCTGAATCCCAAGGTCGTGAGTTCAAGTCTCAGTACAGACCGTCCCCCAGCAGTTCAAGCCTCCCTGCCATCCCATCCCGTCACATCTTGGATGCTCAGCAGGGTCAGCCCCGGTTAGTACCGAGTGCTGTAGACAGTCCTAAGGACTTCACTGTCACTGTCCAAGCTTGCTCGGCCGTGGCAAATGAACCTTAGGACTTAAAACAGTGGGGCCAGTTCTGAGCACGCTGTGCCTCACCTAAAACATCCACTGTGCAGGCTCAAAGGGCACACCCACGTGGGGAGAGCCCTGCCCAAATCTTCGTTTGCAAAGATTGGCCATTATTATACCTCCACTCATGTGACTTTTTCTGAGAAATTGGGTAATCCCTTTACTCACCTACAGATCTGCAGGTTGGTAAGGTGGAAATTTTGATTCCAAATGTTTATCAAATACTCTTTCATTTGATGTACTTGATAGAACATGCTTCTACTTCAGCTGTATCCCTCCAATACTTGTAAGATGACAGAAGTTCCACAATGCCAGACAGCCTGGTATCACATACCTCCAAGTTTTCTTTCTCCAGATCTCTCCATATGACTAGTTTGTTGTCTTCAGTTAGTACTTCATTTTTTAGTGGGAAGATAACTTGGCCTAGAAGATGATGCTTCTTCTGTTTGTCAACATGATAAACCAAAAACTTCAAAGTCCTTTGGAGTAACATTTTACTGGAAACCTGTACAGGAAAAGGAAGAATTTATTAATAATTATAAAATATCTGGCATTTTTCTCCTGTAACATGACTTCAAAGGAAGAATTTTTGTGTTGAAGGTAGGTGGAGATTTTCTTTAATTATTTGAAGTCCACTTTCTTAATTTGCCTGAAGTTTTAGCTATGCAGAAGTCAAGATCCAAGCTAAAATAGAATGAGTATATTTGAAAAATCTGAAATTAGTTGGTGGTTTTTCAGCTTATACAGATCTAGTGTTATATGATGCATTCACTTTCAGACACAAATGTTTAGAAATCTGTAAACATTTTTTCAGTTGTCTGAAATACAAATTTTTCTGGTTTTAAAGCTTTTGTCTGTGACATCTGCTGAAAGCCTCTGGGCATGGGGAGCCGAGCGTTACAGCACTATACAAATAGTGTCTAGCCAACTCCCATAGCAAAGAAACCAAAAGCTGTGAAAGCATTAGATCAGTATGGGCTGCTTCTGCGCTTCCAGAGCTGCTGGGCTGAACTGCTCAGCCATAGCTCAGACTGGAATTTTCATCATTCCCCTGGCAAGTTCTGGAATCTGACTTTGGTCCAGACCACAGGTAAGATCCGTTCTGGAGCCACACACTTCTGTAGCCCGGGATCTCCAGAAGCCCCAGTGAAAAATCCTGTCTCCTGTGAAAGTGACTTCTATCTTGGCAGAAGCATTGTGAACATGAATTTTCCACAAACATCTACTGTAATTGGAAAAGGTAATATTTGCAAACAACAATCTGCTTCATCAAAAGGAAAACTACCTGAAAAACAAAGTTTTCATCAAACTGCGGGTTAAGAGTTTTACGTTTTGTTTTGGACTGCAAGTAGCTTCTTTCATCAGGCAGCAAGTAGATTTTCACAAATGGACTACAGGAATCAGCAGGAGGCTGCAGCTTTCTGACTTTGATCAAGGAGACAAGGAGCCTTTCTGACTCTTGCTCATATTCTATGGAGAACCAAAGGCGGCCAATGTTGCCAGCAGGAAAATCCGTCTCACTTTTGTCTTCAGGAAACTTGTACAGCTCTGGGTTAATGGTCCCTACAACATAAGCTCCAGCTGCATGAAATAAAAAACAAGCACCTTCAGATTAGTCTCAAGACCATAGCAGGCATTTTTATAACCAATGCTGTATTAGGGGAAATCACATTCATCTCCTAACTAAAAATATTTTTTTGCATGAATTTCATATTTTATTTAGTTGTAGGCTGCACTTTTCTTTCTCTTATTCCTGTGACTGTAAGTGGGTAGTTTTAGGTATTTGTTAGTGCAGTCTGCAGCTGGTCACTCTGCTGTTTCTGGGGACAAGAAGACACTTCTTGAGTTACACTTGTGTTGTGCCTTTACAAAACATGGGAGGAGAGTTTGCTTTGTCTGCCGTATGTGCAAGGTACCACAGCACGGGGAGCAGAATGGCTACATTCTCACCCAATTCCTATATATAAAAAACACATGTACCTGCAGTGTTTAGGGCTTGTACTGTATAACACCATGTCTGTTGTGTCCCCAGTAAACATGCTTCGTAATAATCAAGTTGCCCATTAAAGGAGTACCCTTAGAGACAGTCTCATTTTTTCAGTGCCATACCCAAAGAATGAAATGATGACCGTGGCCCAGACTGAGGAATCATGGAGGGGTCACTGTCTTCCTGAACCTGTTCTTCATTTGTCAGGTTAATCCAGTCTCTCCCATGCAGTGTGGGTGGAATGATAAATGGAACACTTCTGGATCTGCTCAAGACAACAACAGCTATGACTCTTCTGGCCTAAATACAGAAGTCAAACTTGGTAACAGTAATAACTTTACTGTTTTATTCTCACAATTTTGTACAAATTCTACAGAGATGCATAAGTAAAAATGATAAAATCCATTGATTTGCACTTGATTTTAGTTGTTTAATGCATAAATATCCAGTGAGGCACATGAGATCTTAATTCTTCAGACAGATTTCTCTACACGCCCCGCCCCCCCAGCCCCTCAGCTGCCTCCCAGCCCTAATTGAATGACAGATGGTCAGCNCCCCCCCTTCTTCTCCTTTAGAATTTATCTTTCAAAGGAGAAGAAGAATTAACTGCACCTTCTTGTTTTGGAGCCCAAAGCCCCGGAGTAGCTAACTTTCTATGAGAGTCTCTCTCCTGAACTGAAGTTCTGTTGTTCAGTTCTTGGATGCCTTATTATGAGACCACCAGGAGTGGCTGGAAGATAGGCTGAATTTGTCTAGGTAACAGAGAAAGCTGTCCATGCACTAATTACACTTGAATGTATTATCTCTTTTACATGAATAAGAAATAATCTTTGCATTCATAGTTAAATTGTTCTTTTCTGAAAGGAACAAACCAGAACATGACTAATGTTTTCATATAAAGTAGGAGTCTCATTTATTTCTGTACATGCATATATTTAGATCACCCCCTCATTTAAAATTTGACAAGTTGAAATAAATTACCAATATTGTATGCTTTAAAACAAAATGAAAACACATACCTTGTGCTTTTTAGTTGTGTTTCAGAATTTGTCTGATCCTGAAAAAAGGTGCTTGCATTTGTTGTTTTGATAGGACTGGTGAGCTTTTCATAAGAAAGGAGGAAGCAAAATTTCTTCCAGAGCAAGTATGCAGTTATTCCAATAAGAACAAATAAAAGGATGCCTCCTATTACAGCTCCCGCCACAGCAACTGCTTGTTCTATACAAACAGAAGCACATCAAGCATCATAGGAGTATTGAAGTTATGTATGTTTTGGGGATACACAGGAATAATAAAGCTAACAAATTTATTTGATTTACATTCCAAAATGAGTTTAAAATGAAGCCTTCAGCTCACATGCACGTTTTTGTCTTTGGTTGTAGCATGATGCCACTCCTGAAGATGTATGACATCAGCAGAGACAGATTACAGAGTGTTCAGATATGCTGGCAATTACTGCAAGGTAAGACACCAGACAGGAAAAACAACCCCAAAGAATTGTTTGGGCTCTTATTTTACATTAGCTTGAGCATTTACCTTAACATATCAGAAGTGCTAGAGCTGGCATTACAGAAGAAAAAGAAAAGCCAGGACCACCTAATACAAAAGGTACCACTATTTTCATTTGGTTTGTTCTTCCATTATTTTGGTTTGGTTTGTTCTTCCAACTATTCATCTCTGTTGAATTGACACTAGATCCTGGAACAAGGAACAAAGCAAAGGGATGGGCTGTTTTCCTTCTAGGCATGCATGTGTTTCCTGATCTGTGAAGTCAGAATTAAGTATTCATTAAACACAGTTTCCTGAATCGTGATTACTTCACATAAAACAAAATCTTGTATAACTTGGGATTTGGTTTGTTCACACTAATAAAACTTAATAAATATATTTAATATGATTTTGAGGAATTCTCTTGTTAGAATTTCAGTTCATTGCTTTCACATGTTTGCTGAGTATGCTGGAGTGAAAGGCTGCAAAGACCACTTATGCTCTGTCCCCACTAAACTAGTCCTAGTGCATTGAGATATGACTAGTTCTTAACTCAGAACTGATCCTACCAGAATATCCTCTGCCTGAAAATGAGCCCAAACTGCAGAATTATCTTCCACTCTGCAGCTGTGGGAGGCAGCTGGGGATCACCTGAGTACTTGGTGCTCACTGTTCTCAGGGTCTTCTGTGAAACTGAAGCAGCAAAGTGACCTGGTGTTTTCTTGTAACTGGTATTGACTTTTTTCCCTTCTCTGCTTTTAGGTAGAGATAACTGTGATTATGCTTTATTCCTTTTTCCTTTTTATCTGTCTGTGCTTCGTAGATACCTTATGGTTAGAGATCTCTAGATGCTACAAGTAAATAAAGAGAACACAAGCACAAAATAATCAGTCAAAACTAGTAATATTTCTGAATAAGAATTCAAAACTAATTTGATGTAGTTTATTGATTAGAGCTATAAAGAGTATGGGAAGTGAGTTGCAAATACATGTATTACCAATCTTTTCCAGTGTTGCCCTGTTGCAATAAGTGTTATGAAATGTCCTTCAACTATAGAACACTTAAGTCATTCCCTTGTGTTAATAAAATTAACCTGGCCATAGTGCCTTAAAGTCCTTTATCTGATCCTAACTAATTTTGCTGCATTTGGTAGAGTAATCAGAGCCAACTTAGTTTTGCAGCTCCTCTGCAGGTGTGTTGCCTTAACTCTCTGCAGGAATTGGCTGGCTGCTTCCCTGTGAGTCACAGAATCACTCATGTCTCCCAGCACCACCACGGAGCAGTTGCTCTGCTCATGGCTGTACCACAGCAACGTGCACTTTGCTGTCCTTGCAGCTGGTAGGTGACCTGAATAGGTTTCAGCATTTAGCCAGACTATTATTGCAATACTCATTCCGAGGAACAGGAAACAAGCACCCATTTGCTATGGGTTAATATTAATACAGAGACAAGTCTGATTGTGCTATGTGGGTAAATTAGTGTTCTTTGATAAGAATGCACAGTATGAGGAAATGTGTATGAGCATGGGGGTTTTGTGTGTTCGTTCCTTTTAGTTTTGTAGGGCATGCTCAAATATATCTTCAGTGAAATTGTCATTTTATTGTAGCTTAGATGGCCAGATGCAGAAAAAAATATTCCAGTTTAATGCCCTTGAGCATAACAGGAGTTAATAGGTTTTTTTCTGTGCACTGTCAACAGTACAAATGTCTATATAGCTGGTACTTTTACTGTCCGACAGGAGTATCTGAAAGGTTAACATTTCAAACAAGCTCAACAGGACTTTGTTTAACTTGGTCCTCTTCATTCACAAGTCTTTGATGCTGTCAGCATCAGTTCTGTGTCCCTCCATAACCAGTTCGTCACCATTTACCATTAAGGACAGCAAACTGTGGTCTGCTGTAATGCAACATACAGTACATCAGCTGTGCACTGATTTTGGAGTAAGAGAATGAGTTTCCAGTCTTTGTTAGTGAGCTTTTACGTACTGAATTTGTTCACTGCAGAATGATGTGAAGGAGTTATGACACTTCCGCAGCCAATGGCTCAAATGTTTTATACAGTGCTAGATATAAGATCAAGTTCTACTCATTACAATAAAACTACCTGTGATTTAATGACAGTAAGGAGAATTTGGCTGACTCTTAGTCCATCTTATCTGATTCGATCAACAACAGAACCAGTAGCTTAGGTCACAGTGTAACACTAGTCACAAAATCGACCATTGAAATAAGTTGAGTCCATTGTGTTCAGGGAGAAAATATGTATCTTTTTAAATAACTAGCTGTCATGAGAAATTGATGTATTGTATTCTGCAGTGGTACTGGATCATGGCAGCAGGAGATGGAAGAGACCTGCTGGACCATTTCATCTCTGCATGAACTGAGATGGAGGACTATTAACAGGTACCAGGTTTATCCCAGCACAGAGGAGATGTTGACGGTCATTCTCTGTCTCCTTTGGAACATCATCCCTTTTTGCTTACTGTCTGATGATGTGCTATTAATAAGCTGTTCTTAAACTTTGCAGTAAGCCTCTTGGTGTTATACCAGCCAGTTCTCCATCAAAAGTTTTAATCCCCATATAAAGACACTTAGATTATAAGCATATGGACAGTATAAAACAAATAATTGGAGTGGGGGCCGGACCCTGGATTTGCTGTGCCTGTGCCTCGGAGCCAGGCTCTGCTCTGGCAGGTGCTCCAGGCGATGCCCCCCAAACCTGCAGGTTGCAGGCTCCGCTCCCTTGGCCGGCTCCAGGGAGCCCTTCGAGCCCAAAGACTGATGCTGAGCTTTGCGCCAGGGGCTGCGGCAGGAGCCGGGCGCCCCGTCCCTCCTGCCCGCGGTCCCTCCCGCGCCCCGCAGGCACTTACCGGGCATGGGTGCGGCGCTGCCGGCCCGGTCCCTCCCGCCGGCCCGGGCGATGTGCGGCCGTCCGAGCGCCCACGGCCCCTCCCCGGCCCGCCCCCGGGAGAGGCTGGACACAGGAGCTGAAGCAGAGACACCTCTGGTTCCGATCAGAGGAAGAGCAAAGGGACCGGCTCGGGCCCCGTCCCGCGCTGGCACAGCCGCTCCGTGCCCGCAGCACCGCAGCGCGGGAGGCGATGGACACGCAGCAGCGATCCCCGGCTGGGCACGGAGCGCCGGGGCCGGGCGGGGAAGTAGCATAAATCTGTCAGCCCTACAAAACATACCTGTGCTGCGCTGCCTGTGTGAGAGAACTTCAAAGACTACAGTTATGATCAGAAAAAGGCTTTGGTATTGGTAGCTTAATTCTGAATGTTCGAGTGGGCAAGAAAGTAGCATGCACTTCTTTCATACTTTTAACAAAACACATAAGCACAAAGGGACACAAAGTCTCCTTCAATATTACAATTATAGCTCTTCGTATTTATAAATGTTATGATCTTTAATGTCTCATGTGTAATAAACGCAACCAAACAGATCTTAACCAACAGAATTACTCATGCATAGTTCAGAAACAAATTGTTTGCCATCACTTTTTCTTGTCTACTAATGCTTCTTTCACAGCCGGTATAAGAATCTATACTTTAAATTTAACAGCTGTTTGTATTACATATACCTATTCTGTTCACAGCAGTTGCATCCATTTGCATTGTTCTGCTCAATCTAAAAGCCAAAGAAATGCATAGCAATGAAACTAGTAGGATTCTGATGGAATATCTGCTGTTGTACATGGAATCTTAGAATTCTTTTTATTATATTTAAAATTTCTGTTGTAGTGTGGTAAGCTTTTTTTTTGGTTAACTTTTGAGTCCTTCAGAAGTAATAAAGTATTTAGATAATTTTTACTCTAAAAAGAAAAAGCTTCATACAGTTTGGTTTACACTTGTAAGATAGTTAACCATTAAAGAAATACTGGATAGCCAATGCTTTTAGTATTCTTATTTCTACATTGAATTAGTGTTAACACTGAAGTAGAGTTTTTTTGCTCAGTAGTTTTACTCTTGTCAGGATAACGCCTACAAGCAAGTCTGAGACAACCAAAAGTTGTGTGGCAAGACAACAACTGTCTGCTTTCTATTACAATGTTTTCACTTGAGCCACTTTTATGGCCATGTGAGGAATGGTAAAGTTGCTTTAAACATCTGACTGCTTTACAGAATGCTACTGAGGGGTTGAAATGATCCATGCCAGATAGGCACTGTCTCCCATGCAGGTTGTGCTGGTTGTGAGGAGGTGTGTGAAGCCAATAACCATCTGCTGGTTGAGCTCTTGTTTCAGTGAGCCAGTGGATGGGGCAACATCAGCTTGGAGGAACAGATCTCACTCTCTCCAAGTCCCCGTGAAAGGAGTTATTGGCAAAGTTGTTAAGCAGGGACCTTTAATTTTTATTCTCTGCAACAAAGTTCCTGTTCTCTAGTCTTTCTATGTTGAGTTCTTGCACAAGTTGGAAATCAGAATAAATACAGGACATGAAACACAATTATACCCTGCATTATCTCTGATTACTTGCCTCCTTCCTAGCCTAAATCTCTGGAACAGCTGAGAGCAAGCTTAGAGTTTAATATTTTGTGGACCTAGATATTGTACTATAAATATTCTAAGTTTCTGGTGCATATTTTGTAACACGTACATTTTTTTCAGTGTGCCTATCCAGGTCTTGCATCTTACAGTAAAAAGCCCACTTAAAAATTCCAAATGTAGATACAAAATCATATTTACTATACTCCAGGTTAGTCACTGCCAAGACATCCTAGTTGCAGGGTAAGGGATGCTACATTCTCTCCTTTGTTAAATTTTTCCCCCCAGTATTAGCAGCAGAAATAAGGACCTCACATAGTAACACATATTTATGAAGTATGTTTTCCTTCGTGTTCTGATGTGGTTTCTTTTTTAGCTCTGGTGGCACATTTGTGTCATAGTTCTGAAAAATACATTCTGATGAAATTGCGTAGCTCATCACCTGGGAGGATACCAAATACTGTAGTTTTTATTGTGTATGTCTGAAAGTACTCTGCTTATCAGTGATTTCCTTGCTTTAGTGATAGTTACTTGTTTTGAATGCTGAAATAGTTGTCCCATTTTTATGGATGCTCCAGGGAAGGCTTTCTTTGTGCTTTGACAAAGCTGAAACTGATGCTGAAAAGGCAAACATGATCACTGGAAGAGATGTGTAGAAAAGGTGAGCCTGAAAATCTGTTCTAATGTTGCTCTTAAACCTTCTGAAAAATAGAAAGAGAAGTTGGAAATAGATTATAGTTTCTAAGGGAATAGATTTTAATAGTCAGAACCCTGAAGCTAAAGAGTATTCTGTCACAAAACAGTTTTCTAATGTGTTAATTTGAAAACAGTGATGTTGCATTGCTCATGAGGCACCCACCTAAGCAACAAGGTTGCATCTTTATCATATGATATTCTTGTAATTCCCACTAGACTTGGTGAAATACAACGTATGTATTTTTAAAATTGGATATTTTTGGAAAGTCTGAAATATTTGCTCAGCACCTTTTGAACCATTCTGTTTGCAATCAAGTTGACTATGTGTAATCACTTAATGCTGTTATTTGGGGCCATCCAATGATAGAAGATAGCAAAGTATTAAATGAAGATACAGCTGTAGAACCACAAGTGTCAGTAGATCTTTTTAATGATAAAAACTTGTAGCACAATTTAGCTGACAGTTTTACTTCAAAGTCCAATCCCTACTGTAATTTATTAATCATCTTAAAGATTCAACAGATCCCTTTCATTAAAAGGATTTTTTCATTTTTCTTTTTTAAATCTGATTTTGCAGCCCTAGAATGAGCTTTAAGCCCAGGCATTTCAAGTGAAACGTGTTCAAGCTGTGCTGCCTTCGCACTCACTTCCTTGCATTTGTCAATTTTGACTTTCAAATTGGTGGTACCTTCAGCTATAAAGGCATCTAGAAAGAGGTAAACTTTTTTTTCCAATTAAAATGTGACCATGTTATTGAGGCTGGTTAATCACTCAAGGACCTAATAGATTAGGTCTGCAGGGAAGACTGATGGACACCCTGACTACAGCAATGGGATTATATTGAGAAGTGTAATTGTAAATGGCAGAAATAATGAGTACTTAGAATTTCTATAGTGCCTTTCATTTCCAGCATCCTGATCTCTGCACCAGCATTAATTACTGGTAGTTAACCATCACAAAACCTTTTGGAAATAATAGTTATTGTTATTCTTATTTTATAGATTGTTTAATAACTGGAGTTCCTCCAGATCCACACTTGTGTAACTGAGATAAGAAGTTCTCCCACAGTCTGCTGTTGGCCTTGGACTAACACCTAGTTCTTAGCCTTAGCAGGCTACGGATAATTGACTGTTTCAGAAAAGAGTATGTGAAAGAAAGATCTACTCTGTTACAAAATACCCTTTGGATTCTGGGAGTCATTTGTTATTTTGCTTTCTAAAGAAAAGATGAGAATGGCAGAGTGTATCCAGAAGGGAGCAAGTCTTAAAGAATTGTTGTCCCTTAGCTTTGCTATTGATGGTAGTTGCCTTTAAACAGGCTACAATCCAGAACAGCTCCCCCAGTACAATTACAGGTATGAAATGGGGATAGACACAGGGCAATGTGGACAACAGGAAAAATATCTTCAAACACTGCCACGTTTGGTGCTTCTAGAAGGGCCTGACAAGAAAAGCAGCAAAAAAATGAGAGGGGGAGAAAAGCATTAATCCAGTTGAGGTGTTTTCATTCCTGCTTTGGTGTTTCATCCTATCCCACTAAAACTCTTGACACTGCAGCTAACCTTGACATTCTTCAGGGAGAGGGAGGCAGAATACTCTCTGGACCTGCAACATCCTTCCAGGTGTGTCTATCCCATCAGTTTCCTTGTGGCACAGAACTGGGCAACAGAGCTTTGGGCCATGTGAAAACTGTTACAGCTTGCACAGAACATGCTGCATAAGGCAGGTTTTTTCTCATACTTTGATACTCATCTTTTGCTTGGTATTTGAAATCCCTGACAGACATGAACACTCTGGGACCTTTTTAGAAAAATTTCGGTGCTGTTATAATACACTTATTGCTATAAAAGCATCTGTAGGTAAAGTCTGCAGATCAGCACTTCTGATTCAAGATTCAAAATGTTTCTCTTTCTTTACCTTTTGCTTCCAGTAAGCTTTAATTGTTGGTGTTGCTTAATAATAAATTTTTCGCAAGCTGTAGCACCACCTCCTGTCCAGAGCTGGGGTTTGGTGTGAATAACAGAGCAAACCAAAAACTTCCCTTAGAGATCACTTCTTTTGAATGTGTGAAACAAAATGGAGAAAATGTGAACTTTCATTGCTTTCAAATGACTTTTCCTTCCTGTATTTTACAAGAATTTTGGAAATACCAAGTCTTCTTGGTTGCAGGGTTTTTTTGCTAATACAATCTGCATAAGGAAGTAGCAGGTGTTGCTGTTTTTTAAAAAAAATACAAAATGCTCCTTTTAAAATTGTTTTATTAATAAGCTCCAAGTTCGCAGATTATAAGATCAAGTCCTGTAGAAAATTTTTCAGAGAAAACTACTTGTGAAGTTCTGGCTTGTGTGGCTTTAAAGGTTTCTGAGGGCGATATCTGGCTTTTGGTTCTGATTTTCTACACCACATAGCTTTGATAATAGTAATCTAAACCTTGTAACTTTGACAAGGCCTTGCAAGATTACCTGTGTACACATGAAAAATAAACTGTTCACACAGCTGTGGTGATGAACAACAGATGTTGCTCTAAGGCAAGACTAGTTTTTATTTTAGGCAGTGTTTCCTAAGTCTTACTCCCCCTGAGTCAGGGATAATGAATTCAGTCCAGACATAATGTAAATAAGGTATGACTAAGATAAATGGGGAAGGATTGCTGAACAGGTGTATGAATCCATTTTAAGATTTGCAGGAAAGCACACAATTGTGTGTATGGCATAGAAATTCCTAGGTAGGTAATACAGCCCTAATTGGTAGAGCCTTATGAGATGCAAACTTCTGAGTGCAAAATGTGATGTTTATTTTCAGCAGCATATACATCTAAAATCAGATACTGAAAGCTGAAGATCTGTTTGCTGTAACTTACAGATGTTTCTGTAGGCACATGCTCCTAAAATGCACCTCTATGTATAACAACAAGGCATTTATAGATGTCATCCCATACATTTTTGTGTTATAAAAACCCAAAAGGTTACTCAAAAGCCTGTGCAAGACTGTAGTGACATCTTGAGCATCAAGAAAAAAAATTAAAAATCCTCAGTGTAGGAAAAAAAGAAGAAACTTGCAATGTAAATAAGTCCTTCTTTCATGTGGGTAAGTGCTGCCTTTCTCTCTGCCAAGGGGCTGGGAGGTGGCTGGTGGGGCCATCCCGGGGCTGACTCTGCTGCCTGTCCCTGGCAAATACTGCCCAGAGCACTGTGAAACGTGACTGACCTCACTCGGACACAGTTCCCGCCTCTGCCAGAGTAAACAGTGCAGTGTGATCAACAATCTGCCAGGACACCAGCCCGTATGTAAAGGAACTTAATAGAAAAAGGCACTCTGCCTGTTCTTATACTGCTTTTGCAACAAAGAGTAGGGAATGCCTGATCCATTTACAGAATATTTATCTAGCACTGATAGTGTCTAGAGTGCATCAAAAATACATAATGGCCTCTCCTAAATATATCCAATACACCCAATTTGGCTCCAAATACTTTTTAATTACAACTGATATCAGTCAGCATTAGCCAGTCTATTAATCCTCAATACAAAGGGTTAGAAATTAAATCAGGGATAGTGTAGTTAGCAAGTGTTACATGTGCAACATTGCAGCAGTTGTGTGAACTATTCCAATGGCAGCAAAAAAACCCCTAAAGCAACCAACAAAAACCCCCAAAACTAAAAACAACACAAAAACCCCCAAAACCGAATGAAAACCCAAATCAAAAAACCCACCACCACCACCACCCCAGCCCCCAACCTACAACCCCCAAAACTCAGAAAGGGTACATCCTAAGTCAAATCCTTTCACAAATCTCGGTTAGAGCCTAGCTAGGAACAGACAAAATAAACTGATGTGAGCATGTTTTGTGTGGTAATCACTAGAGTTGTGACTGCTGCATCAAGAATTCTGCACTCTGTTCGTGTTGTCAGGTCCTTGTTCAGAATATATGTGAAAATGTTCTAGGAAATGCAAGCAATGTAAGAAGGACAAAAGTAAATCTTTCAAACTAGGAAGCATCAGTGTCACTCCCACAGGTATTGCTGCCTTGTTTTTCTCGGAAAAAAAGTGTCTGAATGCTAGAAGGCAGTATTTTTAATTCCTGTGAGCTAAGTAAGCAATTCCTGTGCCTTCCCCAGCCTGGAGTTCAAATGGTATGTTCTGTGGTTGGAAATGCTAACCTGAAGGACACCTGCCTACCACTGGCCAGCTTATTAAATAACTTGGGTGGTATGGAAAAGTACACTGGTTCTGAGAACTCTAGTTGATACCTTTTTTACTGCTGCCAACATAATTTTTCCTCAAAGAGAACAAACAAGATCTCTGTCAATCCATTTGTTTATTGGGTAACTGGGGGTTGAAGGATGGGAGAGAGTTAATGGAGATTTTCTTTAGACTCCTGAAACCTATGAGTCAGTATATCTGTGAGCAAAGGTTACATAAACTAATAGATTAGAACAAGATTTAGTTGCATAAACACTGTTACTGCATTTCAATCTGTCACAGAGTCAACCCTGCAGATTATTGCAGGCAGAGCTGGCCTGGCCTTACAGTCCATCTCACTGAACTGCCTCTGGCACTGGCTACATTTGAAGTAGTGTTGTTCTCTTGCTGTGGGGCTGCTCTGAGATCTGTGTGCACTACTTTATAGGTTTTGCTTGTGCAAGCTTCATTTAACGTACAGTGAGTTGCTCTCTAAGGATCAGTCCTCTTATGAGACCGGTCTAATGTGGGCAAGATCAGGGTCCAGATCCAAATCCCCTTCAAGCTCCCCCAGCTTTCCTGAAGCCTCTGTCCTCTATCTCTCTTCCTCCCATCATACTGTCTCCCCAGCATATCCTGGATGAAGTAAGGGACACCAGTATAAGCAGGCTTCTGCTGCATGGGACAGAAATGGGAATGGGTTTGCTGCCCAGGGAAAAGGGGGCTGGATTAGGAGTGTTGAGTGGACTGGAGTTGATCCACGGGCCATGAGGCCAACAGGTAGCTACATTATGATGACTGTGGTCTAAATTGTTTGAGAATGTTGCAGGTCATATGGGAAAACAAAGCCTTTCTTGGACCTACAGAGCTGTATTTTTTCAGAGTGTATCAGGGTCAGAAGTCATGCTCCCAGGCTGCAGTACTTTGCTCTTGTGTGGTGTTTTCCTTTGTTCTTTCCCCAGCTTCTCAATGATACCATCTCCTCATTTTACATCTGGGAATTGAGGCATCAAGTTTATTTAGATGTTTAACTCCCATTAAGTAGAGCAAACTGTCTACAGCAGGCTTTTTTCGTAGCCCTCAGTCCTGGGCACCAGTTAACTTCTAGAACAGACTCTGATACTTGGTCATCCAAAAACCAAATAATTTTTCTGAATGATGCCATTGGTAAAACTAAACTAAAGAGGTTTAGTATACACATGAATGTGGTGTTGAAAAGAGGTCAGATTCAAATCTGCAAGAGTGTCTTGGTGGGCAAGTCACATAGGACAAAATTATTGGTGACTTCTCGAAGTGTTGTGTTTTGTAATGGGTTTTGTTCTGGGAGCAGGGCCCTGGGAGCCCTCCCTGCTTGTGTGATCCTGGCTTGCCTCCTTTCCAGTAGAGAGGAACAGAACAGATGGAAGACTAGCAATCAAATTCAGAGCAAAGCTGAACATGTGATTAAATTCTCAAAAAGGCCAAAGCCCTTATTGCATGAAAGCCAGCTTAAAGCTACCCCAAAACTGGCTTGAAGGGTTGGGGGGTTTTGTGCAATTATTTATTGCTTTTTGCTAATGGATATTAACCAATTGCAGAGATCAGGGGAGATGTTGTGGTTGTGCGTGGGAAGAAATGACATCAGGGAAAAGGAGAAGTGAGAGCAGAGTGTCCATGTGATTTAAGATGAAATGTGAGGTTTCATGCAATGACATCTTTGACTTATAACAAAACATGCTTAAAAAAGGGAGCTTCTTTGCATTCTCTGTAATCAGCTTTTGTTCTATTTGTTTGATAACCAAACAAAAATAGTGCTATATGGAGATTTGCTAAATCTTTGAAGTAGATGGAATTGTTCATGCCAGCGGGCTGCCTCACTAACTGCCAAGGCAAAATAAAAGCAAAAGAACTGGTCTGCTTTGTTGAGAAAGCTGCTCTTAAATCCAAGATGAAAAAGAAAGGAGATGACAGAGCTCAAAAGCACCAGTTTTCACAGGTCTAAAAATTCTGACAGCTTTCAAAAAGATTAATTCTGCAAAGAAGAGTACTATATCTATGTTGTTCCTTGAAAAAAGTCATGTCAGTAATATTCCAGCATTATTCCCAATGAAGATAAATGTAGATGACCTGGCAGATTTCATGATGGCTTTATGAGATAAACCCATAAAAATCATCTTCCTTTTCACAGAAAAATAGATTTGCAGAAGAGAGGCTTATTCATAGACCATACCTATCTTTTCCCAGGCACAAGAAGCAGAACTTGTCATGCTGCTTGTTGGATATAAACACTCTACATAGTGTTTCTATACATATATATATCCAACCATCTAGGGATCAGGTTAGTGAAGCTCAAGACCTGATAGAATGAAACCTGGCCAGGGATGTTGAACGCAGCAAGAAGAGCTTATATAGGTACATCAGCAATGAAAGAAATATTTCCTTCCTCTTCAGAAGGAAGTGGGAGACTTGGTTACCCAGGATATAGAGTAGGGTGAGGTGCTCAGTAACCTTGTTGCCTCAGTACTCACTGGCAAGTGCTCCAGCCACACCACCCTAGTCACAGAGGGCAATGCACACACAGCCTCTCACATACTCACACTCTGCTTTGGCACTGCTGCTTATCTAACCCTGCAGTGTAAGGTTGTCACTCTGGAGTCTGCTACAAGTCAGGAATGGTAGGGAGAGGGAGGGAATGAGGAAATAACACAGACTGGTTTACACTTTGGGGAAATGACAACAGCGGTAGGTTGTGATTCTGAGAATTACTTGGACCTAATACACTTTTTTCTGTCTAGTTCTTAATCAGTCGGTACTGGGAAGTCTGAGAATTTGAGAAGAACTCATTTTCTGAAATAAGTCCTGTACAGGATAAAATAACCTAGAGTTACAGATATTTTTAGTAAATTAAGCACTTATATATAAATGCCATTGCTTTCTTAACTAGATCATTAACATGTGATCAAGAGGATTCTATCTGTAAATTATCTTTGAATTACATGGTCTTGTGTGTTATTTAAAAATTTTAATTTGAAGTTACTGTGGTATTGCATAGCTGACAAAATTGCTTTCTTTATAAAATTCTATGTTATAAATAATTGTACTTTTTATGCCAAATGGAAGGTGATGGTCAGTTTTATGTTTTTAAGCATCTCAGATGCATTTCACTTGCCTCTAGTGGTGTGTGAAAACACTTGCTATGCCAGCTCTTATACTGGACTGACTGGAATTATTTTGGGTGTCCGAGCATAAGCAAAACCTGAAAACCTGGCACTGCAAACAGAATGCCACTTTCAATAAGGGGCAAGCAGTATCTGGAGTGGAGAGCTTCTGGCTGCTTATAGGCATAGTAGAAGGTAAATTTGCCCATGGTGCATTAGTTATTATCTTGAAGGCTCTCTCAGATTGTGCTAAAGGGCTGTTATTCTTCAGAAACACTCAAAAATACTTTACAATGGAGATATCCAAGACCTGATCCAAATTGGCTGTGGCAGATGACATTCAGGCAAGTGAGCAGTGTTACCCACAAGACAGCATATTGTTCCTGGAGGGCTGTGTTATTGTTGTGCACTAGAACATATTCCAGAAATGCATTAAGCTAAAATCAGCCTGGTTGCAGGTGCAGTTTCACTGGTTTAAGTGGCTTTGAATCAACAAGACAACAAATATCAGCCTTCCAGGGTTTGCATACAGAGCCCCCAGACAGAGTTATAAACAAATTGCAAGCAGTGTTTGTGTGAGCCAGCTCAGAAAGGCACTTCCAGCAGGACATGCTGACACCACAGGCACTTGAACTGCCTCCCCAAAGAGAGTTCTGCCAGGGGCAGAGCTGGAGAGGACCAAGGCTGATGCAGGAATTCAGCAAGCACAGCCTGGGCAGATCCAAATCACCCACCTGGCATGAAAAAGTTGCTACAAATGACAGCAGACCAGGCAGTGCAAGAAAAGACTGTGGGGTTATAAATGGTAAGGGGTGAGAGAAGGGCCTCAGTACAAGTTTTTAGGTCTCATATGGAAGAACCAAACAATGAGAATGGTCTTCCCACCCCATATCCTCTTCTGAAGAGGGGTAACTGGCCAAAGTGTGGTTGGTGGATTTCAGGTTAGACAAAGGTCTTCTGGGTTAGGACTGGGCTTCTCCTCCCCTGAATGTGGAAACCCTGGTTGCCTGGATGGAGGCTGGGGGGACAAAAGCTGCCCTGCACATCTGACAGCTCTGCCCAGTGATGCCCTTCTTCTGCAAAGCAAGCAGAGCTGACTGCCTTTCCTCACAAGGTGACTCAAAGTCGTGGGGCTGGTGGCTTGCTTTCTGCTGGTCTTCATGCATCCAAATCAGTAAATAGTAGTTTTGAAAACTTTTTTATGTGGCTTGGTGTAGGACTT
Organism: Sakesphorus luctuosus; assembly: GCA_013396695.1. NCBI lineage: Eukaryota > Metazoa > Chordata > Aves > Passeriformes > Thamnophilidae > Sakesphorus > Sakesphorus luctuosus. Next base: position 113,869 of record VWZD01008010.1, on the reverse strand, counting down.
CATGTAATTAAACACAGTGTCATGTGTCTAAATCCTGGGTGGACTTCTCAGGGCAACATGAATGCTGGTCAGGCTGAGCCACAGTGGCAGAACTGTCTGCAAACAACCTCTTGAAAAACAATGTTTTCCTTTTTCCCGGAGAAATTCATCAGCATTGTCTGGATTTAGCCTAATGGATCTGTAGGCGACTGACTTCTCAGTTTCATTTAACTGTCAACTTTTTCTAAAGAGAGAGAGTAAATTCTCAAAATTTGAATTTGAGGTGTTTTTTACACCTTTTCTCATCAAATGTAGAATGAAAAAGCTGTATGCCAATTGCATCATAATGGATGTGTAACCTGTTGATGTGAAAGTTGGTCACCAGTATCTTTCAGTAAGCACATTTTGATGCTTTTAACAAAAATAATCATCCTTGCTGGACATACCAAAAGAGAGCGATGCAAATTCCTCCTGTAGAGGGTTTAGAGGAAAAGCTAAGTGCAATGTTATCCTCACAGTGTACCTTTTATATGTTCTTGGGACATCTTTTTGGGCAATCTGGGACAAGTTTGGAAGATGCATTTGAGTGGAAGGTCCATACTGAGTTGTTCCACAGCTGTCCTGTGGCACCCATGGAACAATGTTGGAGTAGCTACAAGTGCCAGGTGTGCGTCTCATTGTGTCAGCCAAAGGTCTTTTGCTGGAATAAGAAGGGCAGCAAGCGCTGTAGAGCTGTCCTCTCCCTGCAGCACTACTGCAGTCCTATGCCATGAGGTGGGGAGAGTTGCCTCGGCATGGCCCTGGGCCATGAGGAATGCTGAAAGAATGTGCTGGAAGGGACAGGTTCAAGGAACTTCTGTTTCCGGCCTGGCAGGAAGGATGTCAAGGTCAGCACAAACAGCTGACTCCAAGTGCATACTCTGCTTCATTGCTGTAATCAACACAGCAGCCAGAAAGCTGCTGCTGACCCGTGCATGGCTCTTAACTCCTGAAATGCTTCCTGACCTGCAGCCCAAGGGAGTAATTGCTCAGAGAGTCTGTGGGGGTGTGCATCTTAGGAACAAAGCCTGGAAGCACATAGGAAATTACTGGTTTTGAAGCCCATTCTGAAGACTCAGGGAGCAATCTGACATTCCTAAAAGCATCAGAGAGGGGGTCTTGATCCCACTCTCTCAGCTGAGCTAGGCCTGATAGGGTACTGGGTGAAGACCTAGGAACAGAGTGAAACTGCTGTAAGTGGTTAACAAGAAAGGTATTAACTCCTTCCTGAACAGAAAGAGGACTTGAAAGGGTTATTTTCTAATAGTTTAGCATCCTTTTCCTTAACCCATTAGAAATCCAACCAGCCTGCCTTATGTTAAGCTTTAAGTGGAGAGGAATAGATCAGAAAGAAATAGAAGCAGCTGGCAATGTGGATGGGCCAGGGGATGCTCAGTAGCAGCACCCTGGGGATGCTGCCAGTGCCCTGGGTGAGGCCCTGTCTTGGGCCAAGTACAGGACAAGCTGCTGCCTTCACATTTGCATGCAGGGAGGGCCAGACTGGCCACAGCCTCCTGCGGGCTGGAGATCACCCAAGGGCTGCAGTAGCACAGGTGGCCATAGGTAGGTGGGCAGCTGGGAGCCCAGAAATGCCTGCACCAGGCATGGGAAGGAGGGAGAGCAGGACTGGGAGCGCAGCTGCCGGGGCAGGAGGCAGCTGAGGGCACAGCTGCAAACACCCTGATGGGTGTGCTGACACACACTTTTTAAAAAAAGTCGCTTTGGTTCAACTAAGATTTGTTTTAGTAAGTGGAAACTGGTTCTGGAAAATGACTTGCAGTAGAAAATGTGTTCTGAATTGTGTCCTGTGCGTGACAAACTAGATAATTATCTGTAGCATACTGCTTTTTCCATTTCTCCCTGCTCAGCACAAACAATCTTGCTCTTTTCAGTCCATTGATACATCCTTGTTCCCAGACCATGCCTACATCACTGATGCATTCTGGGCTTGGGTTTTGATTTGGGTTCTTTCTGATTGCTCCATATTACCAGAAGGAATGGGTGTTTTCTACTGGGGATTTCACCTTCTCATGAAGGTAGAAATTGTATGCATACAGGATGCCTTGGCCCTAGAGTCAGTTCCTTTGTATACCTTTTATAATTTTCCTTTAACCCTTCTAATTTTATTCCTCCCCCTCTGCTCCTCCTCTTCCTGCCCCTTTTTGCCTCCCCTCCCTGTGCTTCCCTGGCGGCATTGCCGGCTCTGCACAGGCCCAGTTTCTCTAATCAGATGAAGCTGCAGGATTATCTCTCTCCCTCCCTCCTAGGCTCCATTTTATTTCCTCTCCAGCCAAGGGGAGAGCCAGGAAGGGATGCCACGTCTAGGCAGAGGGAACCCCATCTCCCAGTCTCCTGCCTTTGATGCTCTGTAACAATCCCACCTCCTTCCCCTTGTCATATGCTCACCTTAGTGTCAACAGCATCAGGCGGATCAAGGAAAGGAAATCTGAACTCTTTTGGCTTTTGTTCTCCTCAGATTTCTGAGCATCTATTTTTAAATACCCTCCAAATAACTTGGACAGGGAAGCTGGATGTGCAATCTCTGAGTAGGGGGAAGGTAAGGACCATGGAAGTCATGTATTGACCGTTCTCTCGTCTCCTGTAAGGACACAGAGTCCTCCCTGTTTTGCCAGCAGGTCTTTGAGAGTAACAAAGCAGATGAGGGGAAGGGAGAGGAGCTGCACAGAGACAGACCCAGGCTTCTGTAAGTGCTGTGTTGGCAGCAGGGGCTTGATAGCTCGACTGAAAAGCTCAGGAAATGGTAGTCTTCTATTTTTCTAACATGATGGGAGCCATGGCTCTGAGCTTTAATTGAATTTAATGTATTTCTGCAGAAGGTTTTCTTTTTCGGGTTCTGTTGTCTTTCACTTACATGTGTATGTGTTTGTCTTTTAGCAGGTGTTTCTAGAATATGCTTGTCAGTGTTTCTTTGGGGGAGAAAAACTCCCATAATCTTGTTCATCTTATTTCTCTGCACATCTGCAAATTTATAAAGATGCTATTTGATTACCTTTTGTGTATATGTTAGGGGTTTGATACTAAAAATAAGAGAAAAGAGTAAATTGTATTGCTTTAAATTGCTACCTTTTAGTAGTACATCTAATCTGCCAGAGAATCATTTACCTTGTTTTTTCTGCCAGGTGTGCCACGTGTTTTTTAAATTCCTGAGAAGTTAATATCCAACACTAGAGAAAACCTGAGGAATATCTGAGTCAATTTCTGCATGTCAGCTTTCTTTCACACCCTTCCTTCCTAGATAAATGATCATTTGCTATTTAGAATGGCAAATTATTTTTTTACTCTTAAACCAAAACATGTCTTTCTCAGAGTCAAAGATTTGATTTGGTTTGGCTTTTTATTGTCCCTAGGGTTAATGTTTTAAATCAAAGTCCTTAGCAGAAGAGTGTTTTGTGCATATGTTGTGGTTTAGAACCTCCTTTGCTTAAAAGCAAGAATCTGTGCTGATGCACTTCTGTTTTTTAGGGGAAGAGGTTAAAAGGGAGGGGGAGCAAGCAGCTATTTCTGTTTAGAGAACTTAAAAGCATAAAAGGTGACTGGAAAGACAGCCATGAGATAAATATGTTTTGTAAGATGTTGATCTTATGCATAAATAAAATGGACCACATAAAGATGAAAATTTGTCTCTTTTCCATTGACTCATGCTCCAAAGTCATCATCTCGTACAAAACCATCAGTGATTTCCTTGCCCCAAGACATTGATTAAAGCTGGTGGGTAGTTGTTTGCATGTTGAAAGCTACGTTTGCAGTACGTAGATTATAGTAAGGTCTCAGTTCAGAGACCTGTGCATGGAGTCTTTGTGTAAAAGAATTAAGTTTAGGGAAGGCTCAGTTATGAGGGTGGATTAGGTGAGGACTTCATGTTTTCAGGTTGTGACTTAGTTACTCTGTAAAACATTTTTCCGGTTATAGGGTTTTGTTGATTTTTACAATCCAGGCATTTTATCTTAACTGTACTCTAGGGAAAGCTGCAATTTCAGTTTCAGTTATCTGACAAGTATCTAATGCCATGTAAGAGCAGTAAACTGCATATGGCCTTTTGGTGTCAGAGCTGATTTATTATACCAAATGTAATAAATTCCCAATAGATAACCATGCCAAATCCACGTTTTTCCTGTCATAGTAAACTATGCATATTCAAACTAGTCTTGAAAAATCAAAGTGTCTGAGGGAGGGTAGAATAGGTGAAAACTCTTATTGATAATCATGATACTTCTGAAGTTTAATTTTTTTTCTGTTAAGGGTAATGACAAGGGGTAAATTGGAGGTAGCTTTAAAATGCTCCAGGAATGGAGGAATTTGCTGTAACAATGAGATAATGTTACATCTGAGTGCAGATGGGTTAGCTCTGAACAGAACAGCAATAAAATCACATTCCTCCTTCAGCAGCTCTTCTGGAGATTAAAGAGCCTGAATTGTCCATTCCTTTCCCATGGAGTTAATGTTTTTAAATGAGGGTGGAGTGTACTTCACTGGTCCCTTGTATTTGGATAGTGCAAGCTATTACCCAGTTTGCAGGAGAATGCAGCCTAGGAATTGTGCTTTCAAAGGCTAAGGATGGGGCAGAGAGCTACTAATGATATTTTTTGTATAAGTACTTTTTCCAGTTAATCAGAAAAAAAACCCCTTATTTTTGTTACTGTACTGTTGCAAGTGACTCTCAAGTCATTGGGCAATTCTCTTACTTCCTAAAGGAAACAGAAGTTTGTATCTTTGGCAGGCGTGTGTGATATTTCATTGCTTGTAGTCCCAAACCATTCTGGCCCAAAAACAACAGTACAGCAAGAATCGTAGGCTGCAAATAATGTTACACTTTCCCTGTCAGCCATGAACTCTTTGGGGTTTTGTTGGTGTTTTTTGTTTATCTGTTTGGGTTTGGTGGTTTTTGTTTTGGGGGAGTTTTGTTTGGGTTTTGTTTGTGTATGTTTTCATTTGGGGTTTTTTGTCATTTCCCCTGGCAATGAGCCACATCATAGGCCCTTTTGGTTAATTCTTGCAGTTTTGTTGTACAGAAATAAGAGGTTTTTAACTGGTGTAAACTGCAAAGCTTTATGCATATACAGTATCATATGTGAAAATGCTTCTCTCTGGGCTATTATAACTCTGGAAGATCTAAATTATCCAAACTCTGAGTAGTATATTTTTTGAGGGAGAATGGGGGATGTTCCAGTGATGTGAGAGAAATCTTTTCTGTAAAAGCAAAATGAGAGGGAGAATGAAAAAAGATGTTGGAGCACAGTGGTCGGGAATATCTGCATGAGGGATACAGAGAGAAGGTAGTGAACTAAAAGATACTGCATGAGCTGTTCTCTGGTGTAAGATAATTTGATGCACTGTTTCTTATGGATGCCTTTTAACTGTGGAATCAATCTGTAGCTATGCAGCTGTTAGTTCACATGTGTGTTAAGAGCTGTTCCTGAGTGGATTGTAGGGAAGAAGGTGGTCTCTTCCATTTAGGAAAGCTGTTAAAATTTTCAGAATAGAGTTCCACTCAGAGAAATTATCTTTAGCAACAGGATCCACAAAAAGAATCATTTTGATGCTGCTTAGGTATATTTACTCAGAGCATGGGAATTGGGTCAGGGCAGCTAAATGAAGTTGACATCAGCCAGGTCTTTGCTAGCTTGATGATGAGTGTGAGCATTCAGCATGTGAGTTATAGCCAAGCATCATTCTGCACCAAAAAAAGCAACACGAGAAAGATCACCTTTAAACTGGCCTGTCCCTGTGTACATCTTTAAAGTTCTATATATCACTAAAGTTCTAAATTATCACTTAAGTCTTGCACAGTGTGGATTTAATACAAAACAGAGAAAGGAGCAGGAGTATTTCTCCATCTGCAGAATATTTGCCAATTAAGCTCTATCAGGGGCACACCTAACTGTGCAAATGAAGGTTAATGGGATTGAGCAATTGTAAGACCTTCATTTGACTTGCAGAGCTTTACTTTGGTCAACAGTGCATAAGACTGACAGAACCCAGTTCATCTGAGCTGAACTGAAAGGTCCGACTTCCTTTTCAGCTCAAACTAAGCAAAGGTGACATGGAAATTGGAGAGATGATGAATGCATGAAGCCACCCTGTGTTTGTTGTTTTGGAGGTTTTTTTAGACTTTTAAAATTGTTTGATTCTCAGTGGCCTCTAAACTGTGGAAGGAGTGAGTGTTTTTGTTGCTTTAGTAACATGAGAGGTGCTAATGGATCAAAAAACTTTTGGAGTCACTGCCTCCTTCATATGTATCCCTTTGCCTTTAGAACACAAGGATCACTTTTGTGATCCTTTCCAAAGTCGCTCCTGTTTTAACTTGTTTCAGTAAAAGGTACAGCTTCCACTAATCAATTAAAGAATGGTTTAGTATTGCAAAATGGCTGCACATTTCAGCTTCTCTTGAGGCTCAGGATGAGAAACTCCAAGGAAACTTCTCACTGGCAAAGACAGAAGAAAGCACAAAATTATGAAAACAATAAAAAATGAGTATCATTGGATCATTCATTTTTAAGGGACCTTGGGAACTCGCCTATTCCAATGTGCTCAAAGCGGAGACAGCTATGAGGTCAGATCAGATTTCTTAGGGTTTTGTCTGCTTGGGTCTTGAATATGGTCAAAACAATGTTTGAAAAGCAAAGAATTCCTGTAACAGACTTTATTCTTTGTAGTCAATATTTTGTTGCAAGCAGTTAATACCAGATGCTAAAGAGTTATCCTCTAGCTGTCCATGTCACACAGGTGGGATCTTCCTCTGTCTGAGTGATGACAGGAACTGAATGGTTTCCAGCTCCAAATTTATACCTCAAAATTTTGTGTTTCTGACATTATGAAATGTTAATAAGGAAGTAGAGACTTCTGCACTTATTTTGTGATTGAGATTAACCAAGAGTAGGGGAAATTTGCTTGTTTACATAGAGCAGGGTGTAAATGTTAGTTCTAGAGGAAGTTCTTCACATACTTGAATTTGACAAAATATTTGCAAACTTTATTCTTCTGCTTTGATCTGCTACTTTATTCTGTCTTGGTTTTTCTCTCCTTAGGGTCTCTGGTGTCAAACAAGCCTTGGATAGCACAGCCTTTCCTCTAGCCAAGCTCCAATGTTTTTCTTCTGTCCTGAGAGAGTAGAGATATGCTCCCTTTCATTCCTTTCAGATATTTTCTGAAAAATATAGATTATGGTTTCCCACATAGGTCTGATTAGACCACAGAGAAATTGGGACAGTTGCTTTTTTGAGAGACATACGTTACACTTTGACATGTTAACAGGGTTTTTAATGACAAAGTACCATGTCTGAAAGGAAAGCTTGTTCTTCCTAGTTCCTCCCATGTTCTTTGTTTATAAATTTCAAGGCTAACTCATACTACAATGGCAGCTTTTAGCAATGCTATGAAATACGATTAGATAGTCCTCTTTTTAGTCCTTTTCAATACTCACTTATCCCTTTGGATAGAGATTGCTGGTTCTTTTCCAGCTTAAGGATATATAAAACACATCTTGCAGTGTGAACTGACAGCTTAAATTTGTTAGAGAATCTCTTTTTCATGAGAAGTTCATCATAGTCCATAAAAGCTTTCCAGTGAATGCAGCACTGCAGGACAATGTGGTCTGCAGTTGAGACAGCTCTGCTTATAAAGGTTTGATGAAGCTGCTTATAATAATATATTGCTACTTAATATACCCTGCATATATAATATGCATGTTGTTAGCATGAATATTATACAGAGAGTATATACATATGACACCTAATTTGAGAAATTCTGTTAATACTGGGTTTGTGTATTTGAAATCCTTAAGATTACTCAACCTTGCCTGATGCTTGAAAGCTGGAGGGGGTTACTTTAAACAGATACTTCTGAGGTGTGGATAGTGTCTCAACTTTGCTGGTAAGGTGAGCTTTCTGCAAGTGCAAAAAGAATTTCCTGTAGAGATGCCCTATTTATTTCTTTCAAACCAAATATTACAAAAGAAGGGCCTGAACATGTTATTTTCCATGTCTTATATTTAATATCTTTCATTGTGGGATTTGAGTGTGCTCTGCAATCATAAATTAAGCCTTTAAATACCTACATCAGAGGCTTCTGCATCTAATCCCTGAGTCAGAGTGAGTAAACTGAGTCACAAAGGGAATGACTTACTCAAGGTCATTCAGTATGTCAGTGAGCACAGACAGAAATAGAAGGCAATTGTTTCCTCTTTCTAATTACTGAGCAATTTTTTTTCATAATCTGGAAATCAGTTTCTGTCAGTCCACAATGTAGAAGTCAGTGTTTTCCCTACTACTGCTGAATGCAGCTTCTGGAGGCAGATGGATTGTTGGTTTTAATCTTTCTTTTCTCCAAGGTTTTCTGTATGATTCATAAACACTCATTTAAATGAAGAATTGAAGGGGGTTTTGAATCCTTTTGTGCAGTGTTAAATCACAGGGAAAAACCAGAGAACAAGAAATGAAGGTAAATTACTGTGTCTTGCTAGATAAGTTGTCAGGTTTTTCTAGGTAGGAGAGATTCAACTATTACATGTTGAAGAAGAGTGAACCATCTTTCATTGTTTTGGTGGGGCATCTTTCAGTCTAAAATACTGTTTTCCTTTAACCTAATGGATATGTTTTTCCTATTACTATGACTTTTTTTTCTGTTCCCATTATTCCTGTTTGATGCTACTGTAGGAATTACCCTCCTTCAATTAAGGTTGATGTGTGAACATGAAAAGCTGCTGTACCTGCAGCTATATCCAGTCAGTATCTTTATGGCAGATTTGAGCTAGTAATTAGTTACATAGCTTTTATCTCTATGGGCACTGCACTGGACCAAATGAGTGAGTTTTTTGGGAAGGTTGGGCATGTTAAAGAGAGGCTTGGCCACCTCCTTCCAGCCAGAGCAGATCACACGCACACTGACTGCCCGTCCCCTCGCACAGGCTGTGTGACAGAGCTTTAAGTGTGTTCACTTGTCAGGGGGCAGACTATCTCATTGCCCTCATGTTCAAAAGTAACTCACTACAGTACTGAATCCTGCTATTAAAGCCAGGGTATCCATAGGGCACGGTGGCCTGGCCAAGTTCATGGCTTCCCTCTAACTGTTGCTGTTAAGCTTTTAAGCGAAGAGCAAAAATGATTATTTGAATATTTTCTACTAAAACATGTGATTTTACAAGTAGATATTCTAATCACTTAGCTAGATTGGATGGAGTTTGATGGATGTGCAAATTGCTGGCCTCTTGTAAAGGCTGCATTAGTATCCAGCTGCATTCCCTTGCTCAGAGACTGGAAGCAGCTGCAAGTGAGCTTCTGGTTTTCTGTGTGATTTTGACATTCATGCTGCTTCACAGGCAGCTGTGATTCAAACAGTTTGCAAACTTGGGCCTCTGATGGGCAGAGGCTTGCTGGGCAAGCCATGGCCGTGTGTTTTTGCAGAGTTCCAGGTCAGTGATTTTGCTTTGGAGGTTAGTCTGCTCAGGACTGCAGAGTGGGCACAGAAAGGGAGCTCTGAGGAGCACAAGCCGTTCTATATCAGACTGACCCTGTACCCTCCAAGTTAGTACATGTGATGGAATAGGATTTGATCCTCTGCTGTGAAAAGGAAAAGGTTCAGTAGTGTCTGAAACACATGCAAATGTTGATGGATCACTGCAAACTTTCTGCATTAAAGATTAATGCCTAAAGAAATTATGAAATGTTTTTCTCACAGGATTTCTATACTGCCAGTTGGTATCAGTAGCCAGAAATTCTTAACAGCATAAACCTGGTAGCTGAATTAACAGTTTCATTTTGCTTAATTCTGATCTGCTTAAACCAGAAAGACAATTATATTAATATACCACTTCTGTAGGCACACACTGCTCACTGTAAGCATGATTCTAGGTCAGTGTTGCCTGCTGTCATATTATTTGATTTTTAAGCCCCAGCTGCTGAAAACAGCTGAGTACATGAGCATATCAGCATATTTCATTTGTAATTAAAAAGTTTTAAGTCATCTGACTGAAGACCTGAGCTTTAAAGAAGTGAGCTGTCAAACACTAACAGTGAGCATCCAATAGGACTGTACAACATCTGATATTTTAGCTCTGTTGGGTATATTGTAGGGTATATTTGTATGCTGAGGCCTGTCTGTGTGCATATGGAGTGGGAGTAACATTTTGCTTATAAAATTCTTCTAAAAAAATATCAAAATCCAAGAGATTTTTGAAATTGTTTCTGGGACAGATGATTAAATAAAGGCAGTGAGGAGGACACATAAAGTTGCGTGGTACATCATGTGGTGGTGTCAGGACTATGTCCTCAACACATGCTTCCCTTGTGATAGAGTGCACTTCTCTCTGGTTTCCCAGTGATTTATTTACAGCCCCATGTGAATTGTCCTCCCCGGGAATTCAGCTAAAGGTGTCACTGAAGCAGTCTGCTTTGATTCATCCATATCAGGCTCTTCTGTCATGGCACTCTCATTTTAGCCTTTTTCAGTTTTAGAATTCTGAGCTCTCAGCTCTGTTTTCCTGGCTCAGACTGTACCAGGGCTGTCCCTGCTTGTTCTTAAAAGAGAATGTTCATCCTCTTGTATGGCTTTTCCTACCTGTTGGGATAACTGTGGACACACTGGCCTCGTCATTCTCCACTGAGGTGAATGTATTGGCAAATGCTGGAATCTATTAATTTTCTGATGTGGCAACTCATTTATTATCCCCTGGTGAGGTCACTGGTAACCTGGATACCCACGCATCTGGGGGAAGAGGTCTCTGCTTTGGTCATCAGTACAGAGATAGCTGAGGTTTATTAACACTCTGGAAAAAAGGGGACTTTTTCCTTTCCATCTTGTTACCAATCAGTGCAGAGAGATATTTGTCCAGTGTGCTCACCTTAGGATGTGGAACAGACAAAGTCTTTTGGAAAAGCCTGACAGACTAAGTGGCAATTAACAGAATGAAAGAGGCAGTGACTGACAGCTTGTACGAACGTCAGACACACACAATCTCTGCTTGTGCAGTGCTGCACACTGAGGGTCAGAACTCTTCTGCTCTCATGTTTTCTAGCCTGTCAAAAGTACTCCTCTTCCTACAGGTGAACTGTGGTCCCAGTGACACACACCACTGCCACTGGTGCTTCTCGTGGTGCAGAACTGAAAAACAGTCCCATTCATTCCCATAAGTGTGTACTTGTCTGTTGTGTCCATCTGATGGTATCTGTAGGTGCCCAGACCAGTCTGTCCCGTAGACCTGTCTGATACTTGAAAATATTCAAGATGACCCAAAATATTTACAAAAGGGCATTAGCAGATTGAACTGAACAAAGCATAGTACATTTATAATGCTATTCCAAAATGGAAAGCCTCCAGGAAGATGACGGATTAAAGGTTAAGTGATTGGGGTCTCAACCTGAGTCCCTGTTAATCTAGTTGCATTGAAATAGTTGTATTGACAGAATTCAGAGAAATTCTTTTATGTTCCCTGAGAAGTGATACCTTTTTCCCCTATTGTAACTCCTCTATTCCTTCCTTTCACTTATACCTCACCAAAATAAAATAACAATTAAAAACAACAACAACAAAACCCCTAATCCCAGACACTTGAATCTCTAAGCTTTTTACTAAGGCTAATCCTGTTTTGCCAATGTCTTTCAAGTGGTTTGACTCCCCCCACTCAACATAAATGTTAGTGATTACTGTTAATGAACTATTTCTTTCAGTAGTAGTAGTCAGGGAGAGGCCATCAGAACTCATAACACTATCATGTCAATCTTTGTGTAAGTGCCAAATATCTTTCTTATCTTGGGGAAGTTACTGGTAATTCTCAACGTGGGCAAGCAGGGACACATTTTGAGACATAACCACATTCTTATTTTTTTATTTTTGTGGTATAAGTCTCTTCAAAATTAGTACTGCTCTAAAAGACAGTCATATTAGATGATGTTACTTTTTATGTCATTTTACCACTGTAAACATAGATCTTTGAAGTCCAGTCATAGATTCTAATAAGGAGTTGCTTAAAATACCGGACCTGAAGAGAGCACAGTGTGAATATGCTGCACTGCTTCTTGTACCTGACGTAATTTGGCTGTTTAGACAGAAATCTGGGGTTCTCTGTGTGCACTGTCTTGTGTCCCAGGCAGTGTCAGCAGTGTTTATGGCTAGGTGACAGCTGCCCCTTGGGTTGTAATCAAAGTTCTGTCATTTTAACCATAAACTACTCTTGCCTTTTCAAATGTATAACCATGGTGCTTGTATTAAGATTAAATACAGTTAAGAACTTCATATAGCAGCCTTCTATTCAAGTAAATCTCCTAAGTTAATTAAAATCACACTACTCTCCTTGTATAAAACATGTATGTGTTTGTCTTGGAGGTTGGTCCCGTTGCAGAAATTCTGTGTTTGCCTTATGATGCAGATTATTGCCCAGGTTGCTGATGCACAGTGGGGCCAGAATGATGCCAGTGAAGGAGTGAATTCAGAGCAAGGACCTTGCAAGCCCCTAATGCTGCACATCTTCTCTAAGTGCTGGTGCTGCCGTGGAGGGTCCTGCTCAGGACCCGAAATGTACAGTCACCATCCAAAAATGTTGGTGTGGATCAAATTGACAAATGCTTTTCCAAATTCCACATTTGCATATTAGTGCTCCCACCTCTGAAACTGGCTCTGATTTTATCACTTATTTTGAAGTCAGATGCTGGATTTGAAAGCATAAATTTAAATGTTATGAGGAAATTTTTGTTTTTTAATTGTGAAGATGGGTGAAACAGCCTGCAGTCACTATTACAAGTGTTCTTGGCTAGTGGGTCGACCATCAGAGTTATATAAAGCAAAAATACACTGTGGAAGTCTTGGAGAAATAAGACTCTGTCATTGTATGCATGTTTCTAGTAAATAGTTTTAAATTTCTCTGACTCTCCCCAAATTCTTTCACTGAATTGTATTGTTTAATGTGTTAGGTGATTTATCCTGCCTCAGTGTCTGTTAAGTTACTGTTGTCAACAGAGTACTAAGCAGAGGTTTATAAAAAAGAGAGAAAATTAGTTTTTACATGGGCTGTTAGTGATAGGACAAAGTGGAATGATTTTAAACTAAAAGATGGGAGATTTAGATGAGATTTTAGGAAGAAATTCTTTACTGCAAGAGTGATGAAGCACTGGAACAGGTTGCCCAGTGGGGTTGTAGATGCCCCATCCCTGGAAGTGTTCAAGGCCAGATTGGATAGAGCCCTGAGCAGCCTGAACCAGTGAGTGGCATCTCTGCCATGGCAGAAGGTTGGAACTAGGTAGTCTTTAAGGTCCCTTCCAACCCAAACTGTTCTGTGATTAATCTGTGAAAGTGAGTAGTTGCCATCATGTAAGTTGCCAAGTGACAGTGCAGATTTCTGCTTGAGACAGTTCTCAAAATGAAGCATCCTAAAAGGGTCCAACAGCTGTGTTATTTTTATGGCATTTTGCAGTTTCTCTCTTTGCTTGTTGGAGGAAATGCAAGCATGGCTGGATTCCTTTTGTTATTAACACATCATCTTATGTTATCATCCCACGTTACTATCCTTGTTGTGGAAACTGTGATCTGTTTCATGGGTGTCTGATTTTTCATATCACTCTTTTGAAACCTTCTCTTTTGAAGTGTAGAGAAGAAAGCAATCACTTACAGATACTCAATACAGGAGCTGAGTACAATCATAGTGAAATATATGTGGTATTATTATTTTACATGAAATCTTTCTTTATATATTAACATATGTGGAACACAAAACATATTGAAGAATTTTAGAATCACGGTTAATTTACAAGTATATGTCTTTCAATTCATAACATACATAATTTTTAATATTTTGAGACTAAATTTACTGGTGCATTAAATAGGTCACAACTTTAATCATAAGTCATAGCAAAACACACATTTGTTGCTTGAAAGTAGTTCAGTGGAATTAGTGAAAGCAGCCTAGATCCTCTCATAAGCTATCTGAAGCTAAGCCAAAAATAGTGGATGTTAATTCCATTTCTATCCTAATCCTTTCTCTGCTTGTCTAACAATTTTCTATATATTCATAACAGAGTATCTGCCTCAAAGTTACTGCTTTCTTCTTTGTCTATTCAGGTGTGGATTTCCTTTGAAATTCCAAATTAAAACCTTCCAGGTCAACTCAGAACCTACAATAGGAGCTTTTTAATTAAATTCCTTTCCTATAAATTATATATTTACCTTTTAAGAAGCAAAGTTAAACAAAGCAATCTTCTCTGCTCAGCATGCACAGAACAAGTTGCTCTGGCTTGCTGTGTACCCACTAATCAGCTGTGTTTCCGTCCATGTTTCACGTGGTAATCCATTCCTGATTAGCTGATTCACAAAATGCAGTGGTGTTGTGTGACTGTGACGTTAGAAAGGTCCCATGTTTTGGGGTTTGGATTTTTTGTTGTTGTTGTTTTTCAAAAGGTTTGTCACTCCATTCTTGGTGCCTGACCCAGCCCCTTGCTGGTAGATGTATCAGTATGGCCATCCAGACACTTCTGCTTCCTGCTCCTGCTCCACAGTCACTGCTGGATGAGTCTGCCCAGGCTTGTGTGGGAGGTGCCACACCTCGGCGCGTGGGCATGAGGTGTTGGGACCCTTCTGTAGGCATGTGGACCTATGTGGGAGAAGTTTTGGATACCCTGAGGATCAGTGCTAGCATTGCACATGTGAAATGTAGAGTTTGGGAAGGTGGGTGTGGGATCACGTGCCATTTCTGAAGGCTTGGGAAGAAGGGCACTATGTGCACAGGTTTACTCTGGGTTTATGCCATGTGTGAGTTTACGTTTCTCCAGGAGGGGTGGTGGTCTTTTTCCTCCCTGTGCTGACGTTAGTGATCAGTGTGGTTGGATTGATAATTTGATGTAATGAGAGCTAAGCCACTTTAAAAAAAACCAACCAAAATAGTCATCAGGATCAGCAAGCTGGTGTTGTTTGTGGCACACCTGCATGCTCACCTGTGCTGCTGTGAAATGCTGAGGCAACATTCGGCTGCAGCAGAGGTGAGGAAAGGCCGGGTCTACCATGGGTCTGTTTACAGCTGTCACTCTCCATGCAGAGCTCCACATGCACAAGCCTGGCTCAGGGCCCTGGCTCTGCCAGGTGGACACAATGTGCTGGTTGTGTAAGAGCTCCAGAGTGGGGCAAAGCAGCAGGGAATGGAGGGGGAAAGCAATAGGTGGCCTATAAAAGGAGAAATGTTCAGTGTGACTGGGAAAAGTAACTTCAGGTTTCAACATGACAGGGAAGAGCATTATTCTCAAAGAAGCTGTTTCATCTTGCTTGAATGGGGCTTTTTTTTCTTTTTTACCAACTTTTTCCTCATCCTTAACTGTGTCATAAAGTCTCCAGTGAGAAGGTGAGATGCTGTACTACTTAACTGGTAATCATTCCTATTGTTTTCAAGGCTCAGAAGTCATAGGATAATTCTTACAATTGTGCTAGCATAGAACATTGGTCTATCTCAGCAAGGATGTTTGAATGCTGCTGGTAGTTGCTGGTTATAATGTTATATATGTATATACACATGTGTGATATATGCCACATTGGCCCATATTTGGTCTTGATTTCACCTGCAAAGATAAATTTCCTCAGAGTTCTCTTGGAGGTTTCTTGGCCAGCATCACACTGGATGTTGTTTTCAGTAATGTCATTGTATTTGGACTGTTTTGTTCATCTGAATGTGTTTTGTGTGAAGTGATGAATCAGTTTCAAATTGCATCACTTCTTTCAGTTACAGAGGTTTCTGCAGCAATGCTGCTGGTCTCTGTGTATATTTACATATTTAAACCCTGTAAACTTTGTAAGAGAAGCCTTCAAAGTACACACGGCCTTGTATTATGTGTAAAACGATATGTTTGAGACTTCCCTTCACCTGAGTCTCAATATTTGTAGCTGAGGATTTCCATTAGTAAGTGTTGTTTCATCCCTGTGTGTGTGAGCGCCTTTGCAGGTGTTACCTGTTAAAGAGATTAAATGTAAGCTTTTCACCTTGCAGCCAGCTATACTCTGGTGTTTAATCCTATTGACTCCTTTGAACCCTGTGTGACAGACTCTCCCCATGTGTGTGAGTGGCTACAGGACAGGTAACAACACACTGGAGGAGGTGAAGCCCGTATCAAGGACAGGAAACTGCCTTTTGTCTGCATACAGGCCAAATCTGAGCAAACCCGTTGCTAGAGGATATTGCTGCCAGTCACAAGTCCCTGCTACACAGCTCACAATTAGAAGCTTCCTAAGAAAGTGGTTGTGAATATTATTATTTTTTAATGTTGTCATGCTCAGTTTAATTTTGTTATGGAAAACAGGCAACACAAATGAATTTCAGGTGATGGGAAAATTGCAACCTGTTAGCCTGCCAGAGTTAACAGTCAGAATGCAATTACAAGCCGTGATAGCTGCCTGGATCAGCAGTAGAGCTCTGAGTTTGTGGATGGAGCAGAAGGCATGCTCTTTATCAGTTATGCTGGTTGATAGGTGACTCTTTGAGCCTGTAAATATCATATTAGAGTGATCACATATTAGAAGCCTCTTACTGAGAGAGTTGAATGTGAGCCCTTACAGCCACCACATTCTTGGTGCGATGAGTGGACTTTCCTGTTACATTTGCAGAATGTTTTTGTTTACCATGGGTATGTATGGTTTTTGTTCCACACATTCATTTTTATTTCAGTGATACAGTGCACAGTTGTGCAGGTTTCTGTAGGAGACCTGCTTGGGAGGCAGGATGTATAGAGAACCTCTGTGGGAAAGTTGTCTAAAACAAGGAATCGCGGCTATACATCTGCACAACAAAATACCCAGTTATACTTGACACAGAGGAAATGCACAAATGCTCTAGATTTTCCTCTTCAACCCAATGAGTTCTTGTACAAAGGAAATATACCTATGTGTGTAGATAGATATAGATATATGAGCATATTAAGACATCCTTGTTATACAAATGTTGCAACACCTCTGTGACACTTAGGCACTGTGCATAGTCAATCAGTGGAAGATCTGATTGAACCAGCAAAAATGGGTCACTAAGTCTGGTTAGATTCAAAATCTTCAATCACAACTTCTCTTGGATGTGGCAGTGGTAACATAAATGTTAACAATCTCTATAATGCTACACCAACCAGTTGGAACAAGGGTTTTCTAACAGTAGAAGTAACTGAAAAAAGGATAGAAGGACCATGGTACTTTGGATAAAGGTTTTCTTATTTTTTTACCCTGCTTTTGGTGCAGTGAGTGTGCCCCTTCCACAGCCAGCATGAAATTGTGGATTTACAAAGGTAATTGGCCCAAGCAGCCCAAAGCTTGTACTCTTAACAGAGTCCATGCTGAGATGCAGACTCTCCCTGTGGCTCTGTGGTTCCTAGAGGAGTTTCACCTCCAGCCTTTCACTGGATCCCTCTTTGCTGCCACCTCCTGTGGTGCCAGTGGTGAGCACAAGATAGAAAGCCCCCGAGCTGTCATGGCCAGCTGGGTACCTGTGCCCTGTGCTGCCTGGCATTATGCTGGGAACACTGGCACCAGCTCCACACTGGCCTGGGAGAGCTCATTTCCTTGGGTTTCATGTCATGTCTCCTCTGCCACAGGTGGCCAAACCACTTTTGTCCATACCTACTGTACACTTGTGTGGACTCTGGGAAAACAGATGACCAAAATAGTGATCTTCTTGTGAAAAGAAATATGAAGAAACTTGAGTATGGGGAAAAGGGAGAATTTGTTCAGTTGTTAAGGCTCTGTAAATGTTTGAAAGCTCCAGCAGTGACTTGATAAGTTCTGAAATGACAATGTTAAGAGACTAACAACTGAATATTTTTGTGTTTTGACAGTCAGTTAACATCATTGACTGAATAGCACTGTGGTGAAGAGCTATCTTGTTGGAAAATACTTCTGCCTTTGCTATAAGTTACATTATATCTCTGGATGTCGCAAAAATGGCTCCAGTGAATTCTGGGGAGATTAGAGTTGGTAATGTTGGGATTGTTATTGTTAAAAGGTAGAAACCAAATTTTTTTTTTCCATTTGTGTTTTTTGAAATGGAAAAAAACCCCAGAATTTCAATAAATCCTGAATTTGGGCAAAAACACTTTGTGGAAACTGAAAGTGGAAACTGATTGGCCTGAGTACTCATAGACGAGAATAGTGTGCTTTTTAGAAGGTATTTGTGAACTGTGAAAAGCAAGAAGCCCAGGCAGAAGGCAATAGGGATTATAGTTTCTGATATTTGCTATATTGATATTGATAATATTGATATTATTTGCTTCTTAAATTGCTTCTTTTCCTTCTCCACCATTTCCTGCAGATCTCTCTTTTCTGCCATGTCAGCTGACAGCCACCAGCTCCACACCCATTCCTACCAGGACTCACTGAGTTCTACTTGTCACAGGCTCTTGAATGTCAGCAGTCACCCCTTGTCCAAGAGCTCCTCAAATCTGACCTGTATTGGGCAATCAAGTCTAGAGGAAAGGCTAAACAACAGACAGGAGCTGAAGAAAAGCTACAGTAGCACCATCTGCCATACCCTGGAAAACAGGAGTGATGCAAGCAGCGTGCAGAGTCCTGGATGGATGGGACTTGGGTCAGAGGCCCAAACCACAAGTGACCAGTCAGCCAATGCTGGTTCAGAGAGCAGAACTAAGACTACAAACCATTTTTTTATCACTGATCAGTCCTCAGCATCCTGGGAAGTGGGGGATGCTAAGATGTGTGTAAAGAGCAGCACTGTTGAGAACGTTTCTTCAGCCTGCACTGTTCACCCACAAAGCCTGTGTGAAATGGAAGAATCAGGAACGGCCCTTCGGAGAAGCCACTCAGACCTAACCTGCGGTTGCAAACAGCAGACTTATGTCACTCACATGGAAACCAGTGCTACCCACTCCAGCCTAAGCTCTTCTAGCTGCAGGCATGGTCTGCCAGTGGCTAGGATGTCCTTCCAAACACAGAGGTATGGATCAGAAACAAATGAAAACACGTCTCACTATCAAAACCTTGTGACTCATCTTCCAGTCTTACCTAGAGACCAGCAAGTCCCCACAAACACCTTTGACAGTGGCACTATTCCACGTAACACTACTGTTTACACAGATCCTGGAAAATTTCATGCTGCTGTTCTAGGACACCAGATGCCTGGAAATGGTTTCCCAAACAGGGCAATGTTCAATCAAGCCACTGGGATTATTCATGGTGGTCTGACTTATGGTAATATTCCAAACTCTGCATACCCCTCCATGGTGATGACAGTTCATAACAACTCTGCAGGGCCCTGTAGTATAAGGCAGGATGCCTTGAAGGCAGATGCCACCATCCCTGCCTACTGCCACTCTTTGCCCATCCCGTCCATACAGCTTGTTCCACGGTTGGTGTGCTCCGTTAGCGAGACAGGAAAAGAGCCGGCAGCACCTGGCTATTTTCATTCTTTTTCTGCTTCAGACATTCTGACATATCCTAAGCTGGTGTCTTCAGTAAGTGAATCAGGCCTGGATGCCAAGAGAGTCCTGAAGTGCTGCGATGTTCCTGCAGAACAGCTGCAGCACACTCAGCATTATGCTCAGCAGGACAGAGCTCCTCCAGAAGCCAAGGCTGCCTGCATTGCCCTCGGCAGCCAGCATGGTGCAGACATGGCAGTGACAACTAAGGATATGTGGACTATGACCTCTATGAATGATTTAGCAAAAGGACTGAAGCCACCTCTTGAGCGCAGAGATGCCGAGGTACAAACTCTTCCGACCATGGAATGCAAATCTGTGGCAACAAGCCCAGCAGCTGCAGCAGAAGGTCACTCACATGTGTTCCCAGAGGTGAACCTGGAGCAAGACTTGGAGGCCCCCAAGTCTCCAGTACGTGAAGTGAGATGGGATGATGAAGGAATGACATGGGAAGTGTATGGGGCATCTGTGGATCCAGAAGTACTCGGGGTAGCGATTCAAAAACATCTCGAGTTTCAAATAGAACAATTCCAGACAGAGCCTCCTAAGGAGGCTGAAAAAAGTAATGAGGAACCACCTTCAGAAAAAAAAGGAAAAAAAAGGCCTTTCAGAACAGTGATGAATTCCCTGAGATATCCAAGCTGTTGTGCTCGTTCCAGTACTGCCGTGGAATGAGCACAGCTGTAGGATACCTCTGCTGCTTCTGAACTGTAAATAAATGCTGACTCTTAGTTGTTAACACAGTACATGTGGACAGTCCTCATCAGGGTAAGTGGGAAAAGTTCAGTAATCATCAAATATACATCAAAGCAAAGGAAAACCCATGGCTGGGCCACATAAGAGAGAACATAAACTGAACATGTCATCTGAATGTCCTTGACTGTATTTAATGTAGCACTGTTTTCTTCTATGTTAGCTTTAAACCATATGGTAAGGAATGGAACTTCTTTTCTAAATGATGTATCTTTTTAAATAATGATGACTTTTTCTGTATTTTAATAATTTAGGGATGGAAAACAAAGTTAGAAAATTATGCTTTAATCGAAGTTCTTAGCTTTTAATCCTACTCCCTCAAGTTGTTTTGGGAGCTGTTTTGCTGTTAATTTGTAATAATGCTGACTACAAGTCCACTTTAACTGTAGACAAAATGACAAACTAGTGTAATGCTCAATGACAAAGAATTGTAACTTTTTCTACATAACAGTGAAGTAATTTCAGTGTTGTCAGTCTGAACTCTTCCCTTTGCAAGCTCACGTGCATTGGATGCTCCTCTTTCTGATTAGTTTCTAGTTATGATGAATTACACTCTAAATATCCAGATCTGATGTTTGCCGAGTGATTGACACAAAGGTATGGTATTACCAAAAATGACTCATGTAATGTGAATTACTTCCTGAATGCTTGTTTTAGAGACATAAAACAAAGCTGTTCAGATTAGTGTGTCACACATCATGCCCTACAACTACAACTCATAAACAGTTCTATTTTGCTTATATTAAAAGTAATTTCCAGTGAATTATTTTTATGTGCATCTATCCTGAGCAGTGGTTATTTGGCTGTTGCATAAGCCACAGGGGACAGTTTGCTTGTAACCTTTGCTCATCCTGTGTTCCTGCTCTGGTCTGACGTCAAGCGCCTGCTGAACGTGAGACCTTGTGTCTCCCCGAAGTACTGCTGTAAGGTTATTTGTTCTGAGTGCCTTGGTCATTTGGGCAGCTTAAACGTTTATTTTCTCCTAAAAACAACTTTGCAAACAATTTGTCAGTGGGAAACCTTTTATGATTATGTAATGCAGCTGTAGTGCAGGGCCTGTTTGAGGTGAAGGGTTTGTCAAGGAGGCTGAGAATACAATTCCCATTGTCATCTGTGGCCTTTGGTCAGTGGGCTGTGATGCATTAATTTAGTAATTTCACTCCTGGACAAAGTGGAATTAAACAGAGCTGGCTCCTGTGAAATTCACTTTGAGTTCAAGAGGCCTCATTCAGGCCCTGGGACTTAGGCCTCAATGAAGTCTGAGCTCCAAAGGAGTTTTATACAAACCAAGTCTGAAACCACTGGAATATGATGCCTTACTCAGGATGCTTCTATAGCTCTGAGCATCCAAGTTTTGATAATGATCCTGGATATTAAAATCCCTTTTCTAAAGCTTTAATAGAACTAAAGAAGTAATGAGTAACTAAATAAAATCACTCTACTGTTATTTAGAGTTTAGCTAAACAGTTTCTATACAAACTTATTTTATGGTCCAGAGTATCGAACATTGATTTCTCCCTTTCTTCAAATATTACACTTTAAGAATTTTAAGCACTATGGTGGTCTAAAACTTTGTGTTGTCTATTAGCCTGCCGAGGGGTGTACAGGAGAATTAAAGATTTAAAGAGTCAAATTAACCTTCAAAATAGCAAGTGTACCTTGCTCCCATGTCCATCCTAATCGATACTTTTAAGGTATTTGACATGTGGAATGCCGTGTATTCTCCTTCCCACCTCTGCCATTCTGAGCTCTGCTCCAAAATAAAGCCCCCCCCGCCCAGGAAGATGATAAAATAGGGCCAATATCGAACTGGTCAGAAAGAGTGAGTTTGCAGAAGGGACTGGAAGAATATGGCAAAATCCCTTGAATGATTTGGCTGTTGTACTCTAAAAGCTGGAACAATTCTTAGGTTTCATGCAGCTCTGGTGGCAATTACTTATGGTTTGTGCATTGGTGCAGACTTGCTACCACAATCCTAAACACTGATTATCATTCCTGGATGAATACAATAAATAACAAGTAAGGGGAAAGGATACAAATGATTTGCAAGTCCAGAAAAACAGATGCTCACTCATTCCAGGCATTGTGAGTCTTCAGGATAATGATTGGAGTTGCTGTGGTTTATAAAAATAGCATTTATGTTTGAGGATTTCCTATGCTTTTGGAAAGGTTTAAAGTACAAGGTATAATAATAGAGATCTAAGGGAAAAAACCAACAATAAACACTCATCTGAATATTAGCTGCATGGATAAAATAAGTCTTTTCACTTGTATGATGGGTGCCTCAATAAAAGGCAGTTTGGATTCACGTTGCATTTAGGTTCAATTTTTAAAAAAATCAAACGCAGCCACGTGGTATATTAAGTATTCTCTGTTTAAGTGTTACTCTTGTAAATGTGAGAACTGTGATTCTGTTTTGTAATGTTTTCTAACTTAGGAAAATCCAAATCCATTACATTCTAGTTTTGAATATAAATAAAGTAGCAGAAAGACTCACTCTAGATTTATAGCTGAGTGGGTCAATGCTGAACACAGATGCTTGTCAAGCCAGGATGAAATCAGGCTGAATTATTTTCCTGAGCCCATTTGAAAACCAGTTCGCATTGCATGATGTTGCCTCTGCTGCCCAGCCTGAGTGCTCTGAGACCAGTCAGAGCTGAAGGAACTGGGGCTGCCCTTCCCTGGAATCCTCAGTGAGGACTGCACTGGCACACTGGGTGCTTAACCATTTTGCCTCAGTGCTCCTTCTTCCCTCAACACATTGGAAAATCCACAGCTAATGCAGTGTTTTGGATATGTTATGTGGTCCCTAGACACTAACTAATGTCTCTAGAAGGATTTAATTGTATATGATACTCGAGACTGAGAGATTGATAATGGGCTGACATGCTTAGCTCAGTGACTCAACACAGATCGAAGGGAATTGATACTAATATCAGTATGATGATGAAATAGCCCTGAAAAGGTGTCAAAATAATTCATTTCACACTGAATTATTATTTACTGTTACCATTCCTAGAGGAGAGGCCAAGACCCATGAGACATTTGACACTGTTATTGTTGCATAGTTGCTATTTGAGATAATCTTTGACTGTGGAGTTAAATACTGAAATAGAGGATATTCTTTCAGTGTTTTAAATAAACACTTTCCATAGTTAAATCAGTTCTTAGGAAAAACAAACAAACCCAAACCACTAAAATGTTGGTTAGTCTTTGTCATGTCAGTCACTTTTAAAATCCTTATATTTATTTGTTTGGTCCTCTCCTGAAAATGTCAGTTTTTATTGAGAAACAGCTTTCTAGAGCTGTGTGTGTGACAGGTTGCTTCCTGGCTGGGGATCTGGTGGAAGTGCCACCTAACCAAATTCACTCCGGGCCCAGTAACATGGGTGCCCCCATAACAAACTCCCCAGTGATTCCTGTTCCCCAGGGCGATGAGGACATAGCAGAAGGAATGGGGTGTGCTGCTGGTGGGCTCTCTGGAGCTGGCAGTCCCTGACAGGGGTGCTACAGGCTCTCCCTCACTCCCAGTTCAGTCAGTGGGGTGGAGATCCCTCCCTTTCCCCACAAGCTTCGCTGTGGGAACCCCTGCTCTAGAGAAAGCATATCTTCTTTCCAGATGTAGCTTAAGAAAGCCTGAGTTGTGCAGCTGAGCCAGAGGCCCCATGGAGTGACTTTGCCTCATGCCTATGGTCTTCTGAGACAGGCGAATGGGAGGAGGAAAAAGCAACCAGCTGTTCTGTACCCAGATGCAGCCAAGATGTTCCCAGGGAAAAAGGACAGCCCCACTGTACAGACAGGGGAGTGTATTTCTTCCTGATCACTTCTCTGCTTATAGCCAGTAAGAAATGATGACAGGCTGGACTAATTGCATTATTGGATAGACATTTAGTCTTTTAAATCCAAAGCACTAACGACCTGTCTGGAGATGCGCTGGGGTAAGAGGCCTTCTGGGGGGATGTTACTCCCTGTTAAAGATGGAATAAGAAAAACAGTGTAACTTTGCTTAGGAAAAGTAGTGTGTGGTGACACTGGGTTAAAGCAGAAGCACAGAGCGGAGACAAGACTGAGGAACCCCAGCTCCACACAGGGAGCAGGGCCAGGTGCCCTCCAGACACTCCTACTGCCCCCTCCCTCAGGAGCTTTTCCAACTGTGAAATTGCAATGTTAATTCTTCATTGCCATCTGTTCCTTTCAGACATGTTGAGGTGATTAATTTGTCTTCCTAAGCCCTTTGAAAATGAAAGCAGTCTATTAGTGCAAAGTAATACTGTTAATTGGCAAGAGAAAAAGAGGCAGCATGTGGATTTATGGGTTGGAAATAAATAATTCTAATCAACTCTCACAGCACCATTTAAATAACTTAGTGGAACTTGCTGCGTCAGTCACTTGTCTTTCACTTCTAGGAGATTTTAGGGCTCTGAAACTGATTTCTAAGTTTTTTTTCTTTTTCCTCTGTTCAAAAGTATGGATCTGAAATGAAGAACACAATGTACCTATTTGAGCTTCTTTCCAAAGCCTTGTTATTTAAGCAGGTCACAAGATCCAGCTGACCCTCTGCAAAAAAGGGGGAATTTAATGCCTGTGAGCCTCTGCATAGAGCCCTGGACTGCTTGAGTCTGCAAGTACTGCCTGCCCACAAGTGCTTCCTGCCTGGGAGGAAGGGAGTTGTGTTTTCTGCTGATGCCATAGCCCGGGTCATCCCAGCCCCTGCCCCTCTGCAGCGGGAAGCTCAGTATAAAAATGGGTGTGCTCCACTTTCCACCTCTGCCAGCTGGAATGAACCTGTTGTTTTCTGCTGGGCAGCACTCCTGCCCCAGGCAAAACCAGTGCTGTGGAGTTGTTTTTCCTCCTGGAGCTCCTTCATCGGACTAGGCACATGGTCACTTGTGGCTCTTACAGCCAGCCTGCATCAGTGAGGAGAATGGTGCATATCCTTTGCATATCCATGTTTCTCGAGCTGTAGAAGTGCTGAGTCTTGAGCTGACAGCCATCACATGTACCAGAGCCCATGTGTTCAGATAGCAGAGTACTAAGCTGTAGCTTGTAAGTCCTTAGAAGCATTAATCCTTTCTAATATGTGACCTAAACAGATGTCATCTGTCTTATTATCAGGCTTTCAGTATACTACAGGCTATGTCACTCAGATGATGTGAAGGAAGCTTACAAAATAAAGGGCAGAAACACAAGCAAGGAAATGGTGCTGCAGACTTCCATCCATCCCATTCCAGCCTCTTCCTGCTCACCTCCAGGTACAAAGGACAGCTCCAGCAACACTGTGTCACAGGGGTGAGGAAGGGGAGATTCTGTGCCCCATGGTGTCAAAGGCAGTGGAACATAAGGAATCTGGGTCAAGTGCCTTGGTGAACTCCTGCTGGCTGGGATTACATCACTGAGCTCCACCTGGCGCACAGCCTGGCAGCACACTCTTCCTCCTCAGCATCTTCTGGTCCCTGCTCACCTACAACTTTTACTGTAGAGCAGAGATGGGGTCACAGCTTGTGGGGCAGTGAACTTTGCCCAAACACCCTTTGGTTTGTGCTTTCCAATGCACACCTGCTGATAGACAGCTCTTTGTAATGCAGGAGGCACAGAGAACTGTCCAGGCCTGGGTGCCATCACTGACCTGTGCTCTGCTGCCCTGGCAGCAGGGGCTGATGGAGCTGGAGTTTCTGGTCCTTCCCCTGATACAGACACAACACCTTCAGTGATAACACATGCATAAAAAGTCAGGCCTTTCACCTACTCTGATGGCTTTTTACAATGGTTGTGGGTAATTTGCTTACTCTCCCTCTGGTTCTTGTTGTAGGGCAAACTGCTTTGTCCCGATTGGGACTGAGCAGAAATTCCTGCATGTAGGTAAGTTACATGCTGTTTTTCGTTCACATTGTCTGGAAAATCCCACACATGTCATTGTTTCAGAGAATCCAGCTTTAGGAAAGCCTTTCTGTTAGTTTGAATTCATGATGTGATGGGTTATATTGTAATATCTTCCTTAGTTTTGTAGTGATCTGAATGTGCTAGATTTCACACTTTTCTTCAGCATCAACCTCACTCTAACAGTAGAATTAGGGGTTAATTAGTCTTGGGCTGCTGTAGCTGCTTTCTTAAAAAGGATCTTGGGAAAAGATGAGACAAGTGTTTCTGAGGAAGCAGAAGAGGCCTATTTTGATTGTGTGATGCCTGTTGTTGAACAACCTACTTCTCCACTCAAACCAGAGCAGTCCTAGAGCTGTAACACAGCCTTTGTATTATAAGCCTGCACTGTGTCCTTTCCTGCTCCAGTTTTGACTGTAATATGTGTGTGTGTATACATATATATATGGGGAGGATGTTCAAAATGTTTAGTGACCAAAATCATGCTGCTGTTTCACTAAAGGCTCAATCTATATTTGTAATAGAAAAAGTTTTCTGAAGTAAGTTGAAGCTCTGTAAAATTTTTTAGGTGAGTTAAAATTGTTTATACACTGTTTATATGCTTCCTTCCTTCTAGTGTGAGCCCTTTGGTGCTGTGCCTGAGTGCTGACACTGAGACCTCACCTGGGGCTGCAGAAAGCAGGGACGTGCATCTCCTCTGCTTTCACCTCCCTGGAGTCCCTTCCCTCATGTTCAAATACAGGTGTTTGTAGCAGGGCCAGCCCCCCATTTGAGTCACCAGGCCACGCCTTTCTGTGCATTTTCTTCTCATTAATTTATTATTCACATATTTTTGTTACTTTTGTCATAGAAAACTGGAATATATGAGTATTATATGCCTTTATATGAAATAAAGTCCTTTTCTCTATTGCAATATTAAATTTGTAGGTTCCCCCCCTGTTTCAGACAGCAACTCTTCCTTGTACTGCTTTCCCACCTCTGAAGCATCACAGAAGCCAACTGTCTTTTGGTCAAGCTGACTAATAATAATCTTGCCTAGTTTAAGGTCATCTCCTCAACCCTTACATTTTGGCAGTAAGCTCTACACTTGCATGGCAAACTTTTCCACTGATGTTCTGATTTCTTAAATTTACAGTGTTTTTAATATCCAAAGTTGTGCCAGGCACCTATTAAAGAATTGAGTGTGTGGTGCATGTGGAACATGACTAAGGATTTGTGTTTAATACTTATCTCCTTCCTCAATATTTGAAGTTGTAGGAGCCATCGAGTCTAAGATCAGTGAATGACTGTTGGGATGTGACTTTGCTTATTGAATGTGTTTCTCTGTGTGTTGGTGACTGGCCAGCAAACACCACAGGAGAGTTATATCAGGTACTGAAGCAAAGCCCTGCTCCTGACCTTGGCAAGTCTCATTACAGGTATGCACCATCTTTAAGGCTATTTTTCAGTGACATGAACATCACTGTTGTGGCAGAGGTTGCTGATGACTTCAGTAACACACTTACTGATAAATAACACTGTGTTGCCACATTTTTGCATAGCTATTGAGCCATTCTTGCTGTCATTGAAGATGTGATGGAGCCTACTGCAAACTACAAAGCACAGTGGGCACTCCTCTCATTTGTAAAGCACGTGTGAGTTGCAGTGCCCATCCATCGTACCTGAACTGAGTGTGCTCTCCCCTTCATAGTGGGGAAGACAGTTTATTTCTGGCCATCAAAGAATCTCCTGTTTCTGCAAAAGGATATATGTAAATGTCACGGTGGTTGTTTCAGATGCATCCAACAACTGAAGCTTTGGAGGGTTTCAGGAGGGAAAAGTTAATAACAAAAGAAGCTGACAAAAACAGGTGAGGGTTAAAATGGCCACACATGTAGGTTTTTTTCAAAGGATGTGTGGGATCCCTAGTAAAGCCAGCTTGCATAGGTATCTATCACACAAAAGATGCTGTGCTGACAAACATCTAGATGTTTGGGTATGTGCTTACCAATATGTCTGTGTATAGGGTGTGGAGTCATAATACCTGCATGCCATGCATGTTGAAGTAGCACATAAATAAGGGCATTTCCCTCTACGATTGCTGGTAACTGCTCTTGCACAAGAGAAATAATTTCTTTTTTATCACAAGTTAATCTGTTCCTTTTCTCTGTTCCTCTACTTAGGAATGATACCTATTTGGTTAAAACTTCTGTTATTTTTCACATTGATAGGTTTGGGCCACAACAAGTAGGAGATTTGTTCATGTCTGTGGCAGGACAATAATTCACAAATACTGAGTTCTCATTGGTGCCCGTTGCTTCCAGAAGTATGTTCTGCCTTTGGTTGGACTGACTGGAGAAGCTACAGAAGAACCTCTTCAAATGAAAGATGAGTGTGGAGTTGGGTGTAGTCTGTATTTCTGTTTGATGTGAAGTGGGACAGATGAAGAGACAGTAATTAAAGAGCTTGCAGAAATGAGAAATCCCTAAACAGTGAAAGGAAAAAGGCTGTGTGTGGTGTGCAGAAAATGGCTTTTAAAGCATCTGTTTACAGTCTATATATGAAACTGTGTGGGGGTTCAAAAACATTAGTTTCTCTCTGGCACTGAGGTAGCTCGACACAAAAAGCAAGGATTCAAGGTGAGTGAATGCAGCAGAGAGCTTTGCAAGCCCCCTGCAGGCAGTGAAGCCTTGGACTCGGCACAGCTGAGCGCTCCGTGCGCTCCTCGGGCCGGCGCTGCGGGGTCGGGCTGCGGCCGCGGGCAGAGTGGGAAGGCTGGGGATGGATCTGGCACTCGGCTCCGGGACTGAGTGCCAGGTCACAGCCGGCCTGGAAGGGGACCAAGGACAGACGTCAGAGAGGATACGTGGGAGGGAGGGCCATGCAGCCGGGCTAGCCGGGACAGAGGGAAATCAGCCCTCTTCCAGCTGCAGGAAACGCGATTCCTCTGGGAGCTGCATGAGGTTCCCTGACGCCTACATTGACGACTCTTCTAGAATTTTAGTCCACCATGGGCCTCTTGCTGCTCCTGGCAGGACCAGCTTGTTAGTCTGCCTTGGCCAGCTGTGTGCTGTGCTTGCTGTGGCACTGTCCGTGTTCTGCACTTCTGTATTTCCCCCTCACAAAGCAGGGATGGACTGCTTAACTCTGTGGTAGCATTGCAGAATAGGGAAATTACCTTCTGGAGGGTTAACAGAGAAGTTAACACAGTTGATTCTCTTGAACTAAATTATTGCAGTTACTGAAAGAGGAACAGTCTGAACAGAAACCAGAAACATTCTCTAAAGCCCCCAGAGCTATAAAGCCATTTGCTCTAAAATCGTGGCACCAGAGAACATTCTTCAAGTTCTTTGTGGTTTGGGTGGTGCACAGTAGTACAGTTTGGCAGGCCAGTGCCTAAGGACTGCAGGAGAACCTCCCATTTCTCTGTCAGGGCTCTTGTTTCCCCGGGGGTGTGGAGGGATCAACCTCTCCCTGTTCTTCATTCTCACACTGGAACCGAGCAATAAAGAACTTGGAATGTGCAAAGGGGGTCATTGAGCACTCTGGCAAAATCAAGGAAGGATGAGCTTTACACTGCAGGACTACAGGCAGGATTCCCATTCATCAAGAAGTTGCACTGAATTTTGGATACAGGAGTGCAGGCAAGGTTGGTATTATTTTTCCCTCTCAAATCCAAATACACAGAGGAGGATTATGTAACACATCCTGTGTCTCCTGCGTGTTTAGACAAGGAAGCCAAATACCTGAAACGCAGGTTCCTAAGGTCTCAGCACAGCTGGGATTAGGTGGCTGACTTCTACTTTCTCTTAGGTCAGCACTGAATTATCTGTACTTGTAACCACGGGGAAGGTCCTGCTCAAAAGAATGGTTCTTTGGTCTGTGCCCAGGGAAGGAAATGTGTAGCAAATGCTGACTCAGGTGCCACATGTATGCAGAGCTGCGCAGACTCCAGTTTCCATCTGAAGCCCTTTCTGTCTGAAGCCCCCATACATTCTGTGTTGAGCTTTACGTGCTGTGCTTCACAAACACATCCTGGGTGGTGCCAGGGGTCCCACGGAGGCTGAAGGGACTCCCATGGAGGCTGTGTTCCCATGGAGGCTGGTATGCGATGAAGGTTGGGGTCCCCTCACCCCTGAGCAGCCACAGCAGTGCTGCTCCCTGCCCATGCAGTACTGGATTCTTTTCCCAGTGCCCTGCTGTGCTTCACACTCTGGGAAGGGCAAACCCAAAACCGGACTGTGTGAGGTTGAACCAAGCCACGCACACTAGGAACTTTCCTGTGGACATCAGAAAGCCCCAAGCTGGTGGCTCTGCCCCATCCCCAGCACGTTCTGCCCTCGGGGGAATCGCCGTGCAGGGTTGGATGCCATTCCTGGTGGTTGACAGCTATTCCCAGTGTCCAGCTGCCATTCCCAGTGTTTGGCACTGACCACCATTCCTGGTGGTTGCCCGTCATTCCCGGTGGCTGGCACTGACCCTATTCTCAGTGGTTTCCACCATTCCCGGTGTTTAGCATAATCCCATTCCCAGTGTTCGGCACTGCCCCCCATTCCTGCTGTTTGGCATTATCCCATTCCCGGTGTTCGGCACTGCCCCCATTCCCGCTGTTTGGCATTATCCCATTCCTGGTGTTCGGCGTTGCCCCCATTCCTGGTGTTTGGCACTGCCCCCATTCCCG
>VWZD01008010.1:56970-83030 GCA_013396695.1 Sakesphorus luctuosus | reverse complement strand
GGGCTGGCGCGGGATCCCGCCGCGAATCGTGTAGGAATGCCGGGAGGGAACACCGGGGGGGACCCCGGGAGGGACCCCGTGCCGCGCGGCGGAAGGCGCACGGGCGGCCCGACCTGCTCGGGCCGGTCCGTCGGGAAATGTGCGGCCGTGGGGCACGGAGAGCTGGGGCTTTGTGCTGGGCTCGCCTTCTCGGCCTGCCCCGGAGAGGGGGTGCTGCGAGCGCTCCGAAAGGCACCTCTCTGATTGCCCAGCCAAGGTCTTTTGTCGGCAGCTACGCCTCTCAGAGGTTATGTAAGCAATGGTGTCTGCGCTGGGAATGTCGGGGTTGCCCCGCACTGTGTTCACTGAAAGTTTGTCACACCTCTGTTTTGGTGTTTGGTGAGTTGTGTGAGCCGGGACTTCATCCAGAGCATTCTTTCGCCTTTAAACTCAGTGTTTGTGGCGTTAAGGGAAAAGCTGGCAGAGGAACAAGGTTCTTTCCGTGGGGGTTTGGGTAAGGTGTGCAGTGCCGGGAGGGTTTTTCCCTGACAGGCGTATCAAACCCACTGCTCATCACGGAGCGAGTGCGTGGCAGGGCCGTCTCTGGGGCCCGGTGCTTCAGGCAGAGACAGCGATTTGTCACTTTTTTCCAAAGGGGTTTAAATACAAAAGTCTGGAAGATAGCTGTGTGCAATCTGTGTTAAGATAAGTTTGTCATTCCCGCTCCTGAGATACCTCCTGCGGTATTGTCGGTAATTATGTCATAGAGATTTCAGGCCTTTATTTTCAGATACTTTGCGATTTCACATGTGCGCTGTGCATAAAACATATATTTACAATAGAGGGAATAAAATGGTGATCAGACTTCTTGTCTGAGCTGCGCTGGTGACTTGTGACTCCTCAAAGCCCAGCTCTTGTGAGGGTGTCTGTACAAGTGCTTTGTACACTGACCGTGCTCTTTCAGGGCTAAAACAGTTGAAGAGGTGATGACACGTGTTCAGGTCTGTGGCACAGATCATGTGTTGTGCAGACAGATAAAAACTAACTGAATTTTAGAAAATGTATTACCTGAAACCTTAATTACTATTCCTTAAGGTGTCAATTTCACGTTCTCTCTTACGCAGAACTGTCAGAGCTCATTTTTTTTTCTGCATGTGGCTTGTGACTTGCAAAATAGAGTGGTACCTACTTGTTTTGTAGTAAAGTAATTCCCTCAGCAGGAGCTTCACACAGATATTGGCGTGTGATGCTGGTGCTGTACTGTACAAAATGCTTGTTATGCTCGGATGTAAATGGAGATTTCTGAGACAGGCTTTTGTACTTACTGTACTTCACTCCCTGACCACAACTCCCACATACCTAATTTGGGACAGTTACTTAAAAGGAACTACTGTTTTTTGGTGGGGTAAGATGGAAATCTCTGGGGATTTCAGTTCAAACAAGCCAGTGGGTTTAAAACCACATGAAGTCAGGTCAGAGAGGCCTTTGGAGCAGCCTTGTTTTGCCAGCTGGAAGAAATCACTTCCACATTTGTAAACAGAGCCTGTTTGATGTGAGATTTATTCCCTTCAGAGGCTTTTCCCCAGCAAAGGCTCTGCACAGGCATCTTTTTGAGGCGATTCCACACCCATTTGAAATAGAAAAGAGCCTTGCTCTTCCCAAGGGCTTCGGGCTGGTTGTGCTGAAAGTGAAAAGCTGGTAAAACCAGTTTCCTGCTGGCCTGTGTGCAGACTCTGCAGGCGAGGCAGGGTTGTCCCATCGGTACTTAATTAAAAGCTTAAAAAATATTTTTATGATTAGGAACAATAATATCATCTTCCTGCCTCATTCAGGCAGTTCTTTTGGTTTTTTGGCTATAATATTTTTGCTGATTATGTGCAGGCAAGTACATGTAAGTGGCCTGTCCTTGGGAGTGTTCAAGCGGCAGGACGGGACGCTGAGCAGCCTGGTCTGGTAAAAGGGCTTGGAACTGGATAATCTTCAAGGTCCTTTCCAGCCGAGGCCATTCTGTGTGCTTTCCTCAGCTGTGTGCGTGGAATGGTGGAAGCAAGAGTAGATGTGACAAGAATTGCGTGTGTGTGAGGGTCATTTTGGTGTTCCGGGCGCTGCTGCATCCGAGTGGTTAATTGTGAGGATTCCTGGCAGGAGTGCTGGGTGGGAGCCCCGCTGGGCTGTGCATGGCCGGGGGCTGGCTGGGAAGCTGAGCTGTGCCGGCTCGCAGTTCTCGAGCAGAAAGATGTGCTGGTGCCACAGCGCTTACAGCTGCTTTGTTTCATTTCTTGTGTGCAAAGGCACATTGCCACACTCCTGAACTTGCAACAAACAGCGGTTTTGTTGCAAAACGTCGTGGTTTCGCGGTTTGAACTGGCAGCGGGTGCGCGGAGGCCCTCGGTGTTTGGCAGGAGCAGAGCACGGCCGGGCCGGGGCGAGGGGGCTGCAGCGGCCGGGCCGGTGGTCCCGATGGTCCTGGTGGTCCCGGCGGTGCCGACGTGCGGGTTGGAGGGCGCGGTGTCCGGGCCGGGGCGGTCCCGGCGCTGCCGACGTGCGGGGCGGGGGGCGCGGTGCCCGGGGCGGGGCGGGGCGCGGGCTGCGCCGCCCGATAAGCTGCGGGGCCGGGCCGGGCCGGGGCGGGGCGGACTTGGAGCGGAACTGCAGTAGTACTGGGAACTCGCAGCCATTCCGGGGGCCTGCGAGCGGGAGGCTGGGAATGGGAGCGGCGTTGTAAACAGGACACGGACGGTAAGTGCGAGCCCATCGGGTGGGGGCTGCATCCCCTGAGCACAGACTCCTGCAGGGAACCCCCGTGAGCTTGGAAACAGACGGCACGGAAATTGCCAAAATAGGTGACTGTGTGTTGCAGCCATGTATCTTCTTGCAGAAGTGATTGTATTTTGTTACTGTTGAGCTGAAGTGGATGATCCCGGCTGTGTCAGAGCACGGGACCTGAAAACGTCTTAAACTCCCAGTGCTATTTGCGGGTAACTGAGTAGCGAGGAAGTCAGTGGTTACCCCAACTTAGTTTGTCAGAGACTCATGGAAATTGAAAAGAAAGATGGCCTGACTCTCATCCTCAACTGTCATCTGAGATGTGAGTTTTTCTGCCTAATTTTTGACAAAGCTTAAGAACAGCCATTTTAGCAAGAGCTGTCTGGCTGGAGAAAGGCAGCATTCACTCTCTGTACACGTTTCAGAGAGAGTCTTGCAATCAAATGAAAACCCAGAAAAGCAGCTAAGCCAGTAGTTTCAGAGATAATTAGAGAAGCATGTATAAGCTTCTTAATTTTTATTGTGCCAGTATGAAGTTGCCAAATTAGAATGTGAAAAAGTAGCATTTCTTGAGGCATTGAGCCCAATTTCCTTGTGTAAATTCAGCAAACTCATGCACTGTAAAGCAGCATTCTTTGGGCTTGGTGTTTGTACCTACACAGCTTAACATAATTTTCACAAAAGTTGTAAGTACATTATCTGCTGTGTGAGAAAATATGGCAGTTATATTTAGTCTTTCAGACTTTGACTGGGTTGTTGTGTAAGAATATAATAAATGAAATGATAAAACAATATGGTTTGGGTTTTTTGTTTACTTGTGAGTGTAGGACAGCTTTTAATGTATCTAATGTCCTTGTTTTCTTGGCTGTGTGTATTGCAGCCTTTGGATTAACACTTGTTAGATTGATCTGAGAACCAGGCCTCCCACTTATATTTGCCTGTGGATTGTACATGGAAGTTGATAGGCAAGATAAAGTCTAAGGAGTGTTGTGAAGAGAAAGCTTTCCTTTTACTGATCATGAAACCTTACAGAACTGAACCTGTGAATGTGCAGCTACAGGGACAGAACTGGAATTTATAGCACAGCATGAAGAGTGATGTCTTTTGGATTTCTGCACTCTGTCTAATTTGGTGTAGAGTAAGATAAGCTTAAAAATACGTTTGAGTTCACTTCTCTTGTAGTTGTGCTCCACAGTTTCTAAAAGATGAGATGTTATGGTGAGGATGGAATTGAGTTGTGTCTGGGTTCTTGGGGTGCCTTCTGTGCCTGCCCCGTGGCTCTGTCTGGGGGCACTGGAGAAACAGCTGCTGAGGGAACCAAGGGAGATGCAGCCTCTGCTCCTGCACCGTAGCAAACCTTGCATTTTCTGTCAGCTTCCATATGTGAGCCGCTCCCAGCCCTCTGCTCTCTGAAACACACATCTGGTGGGTCTTGGCTGTGGAGGGATTTTGGGATTGCAGTTAATGTGATCCTGGAACTTGGAAAGTGCAGACCAAATAGCTGCTTGATACCACAAACTCGGAGGTTGTCTTCAAAGCACTCCTTTCAGTTCCCTCCAGAGGAGTGGTAAAATCTGTGACATTTTAGGTGGGTATGTGTATGCTTTTGTTAATTCTGCTGGGAATTTCCATAGCTGCCATTGCTGAGGACTTGTTTTAAATAGAATGTCTGCTATGAGTGTTTTGTTAGTGCTTCAGGAATCCCAGGAAACTAACACAAGAATTGAAATTTTCAGTAACAAAATAACCACAGTTTAGAAAAAATACATATATTGATCCTTCTCATTTTTACTAAAAATCCATATTATCTTTTTCCCTTTACTTGCAGCATCCTTACCAGTCTAACTTCAGTGGAAATTTTGTATCTGAGCCCCTTTTACTTGAGGCTGTGCTGAAGCTGAGTAAGTGACCTCTGCTATGACCAGGACAAAAATAATGGGGAACTGCTAGAAATTTTGGCCTTTGCAGCTTAGTAAAGAGTGATCTGTGTATCAACACCTGGATTTTCAGTTGATGAAACTGCATTGGAATTGTCTGTTTTATGGGAGCCAGTTCATTTGCCTGCAGCTGAAAAAGGGGTGACTGAAACATTGCCTGCCCCTGGCTGGGCCATTCTCTCCCAGCTCTGGCATTTCTGCAGAACCTTCCCTGAATCAGCCCCTCAGCTCTGGAGTTTTGCTGGCAAGACAAAAGCCAGAGAAGGAGACTGGCAGGGGAGGATTGCCCAAGCTCCTGCGGTCGAAGCTGTTGTCAAATATGTGTTGGTTTTCCTGCAGTTGTGCAAATTCCGCGGGCCGAGGCATTGAGAGACCACTATCACTCCTGGAGAAAGCTTTATCTGTGCTCAAAACACTTGCGTCCTGAATCAGCCCCTCAGCTCTGGAGTTTTGCTGGCAAGACAAAAGCCAGAGAAGCAGGCTGGCAGGGGAGGATTGCCCAAGCTCCTGCGGTCGAAGCTGTTGTCAAATATGTGTTGGTTTTCCTGCAGTTGTGCAAATTCCGCAGGCCGAGGCATTGAGAGACCACTATCGCTCCTGGAGAAAGCTTTATCTGTGCTCAAAACACTTGCGTCCGTGCAGGGGCTGAGGGGGGGGTTTATTTCACCTTTCTAGTGAAGTAGAGCAGATGGTTCTTCATATGATGCCTTTCCTCTTCTGTTAAAGAGGAATAGAAACTATTAAGAAATTTTTCCATTGTGCTTTAGGAACACTTCAAGAATGAGTCCACCACAAGACAGAAATAGAAATTCCTGCAGCAGTGAGACTCTGGCAAAGTGCTTTCAAGCAAAGAAGGACTTGGAAACAGCTATATCTGGAATTGTCAAAGCTGAACAGCAGATTAAAGAGAACTGGCGGGAGGTAATTTTAAACGCATTGTAATAGCTACCATCACTCTAATGACAGTTTTTATGATTCCAGAGTACTTACCATTGTCATGAGGATCTGAAATTTTCCTAGACACTTACAAGCAATGCTGCTGTGTCATATGGTCATGCTCTTGATAAAGGTATTGTGGTGTTAGTAGTTCAGGCATGCAGAATTTCCTAGGGCTGTTGGTTGAAACACTGGAATAGAGATACTGCAAATAACTTTGTTACTTTTTTAAAGTACTTGGAACTGAGCGGAGTGTGTGGTGCTGTTGATGACTGTGGTTAGTTTTTGAGGAACAAACTGCTCCGAAAATACTTGTCACTTACTTGTGGCAGGCAGCATTTGCAGTCAGTGCAGCACAGGTTTGTTCACACTGGCAAGTGTTCCAGAGGTGGTGCGTGTTCCCTTGCAGGTGAAAGCGAAGATCCACAGCCACATCAGCCGGCACCTGGAGTGCCTGCGCAGCCGCGAGGTCTGGCTGTTCGAGCAGGTGGATCTCATCCAGCAGCTCAAGGAGGAGGCCCTGCAGCAGCAGGCACAGCAGCTCTACTGGGTAAGGTTTGGGTGGTCACTGCCCTGGCATTTTTGAGCAGACTTTGTCCTTGCAAGTATTGCCTCAGTTTTAATGCCAGAAGCCAAAACAATAACATGTGATTTGTCTTCCGTACAGTATTTGGGACAGTTCAATTGCCTTATTCATCAGCTGGAGCGCTCCTATAGCAATGAACTAGCAAACCAGATCTCAGTCTGCCTGGAGAGGTAAATATATCTTATGATGGAAGTTATCACAGTTGGTTTTATGTAGACTTACGAATTTAGTCTGTTTTTTATTTTAACAGAACTAATAATATATCTCACTCCTGTTACTACGTTTTTAATGGTTCCTAGAGATAAGATATTTAAAGCAATCTGAGGCAATTCCTCTCATGTTTTGGTTGTGGGGTTTTTTTTTGAATCTTAGTTTGAAAACTAGGACTGTAAGAAGCAGGGAGGTGCTTATTTGTGCAGATTACTTCAAATAGTAGTTGTTGATGGCAATTGAAATAAGAAGGTGAAACTTGTGTTTTGATGGCTATTTATTCTGTTTGTGGTTTGTGGGTAGGCATCTCTTTTTTTAATGCAAGTATTAAGTTTTTTGTTTTTTCACCTAATTAATGCCAAGTCAGCTTGGAAGCCTTTTTATGAAATAATGGACTGACTTCCAAAACAGGACAGATGAAGAAGATTGTAGGTTTTTTTTCTTTCTGTAACTATTATCTTACTCTTTCAGACTGGAAAGTCTTACACTTAAACCTGAAGAGTCTTCCATCCTGAATTTTGAGGCTGACACATCTTACCTTCGCCAGGCTATTACCTCATTTGGTTCAATTAAAACAATGGTACGTACCAAGACTTTCTTGGGTAGGAATACTTGCCTCAAAAAAAGATTGTTTTTATTCAGTAGTGTGATAAATTCCAAGTGATATTTCTACTTGCGGTCACAGCTTGAGTGGAACCTGTGTACAAGGCATACAGTTTTAGCTGTATAATAAATAGACAGTGGTTTATTAATTGTTGCACATAGTTCTCATTTTCACTTAGTACCTAAATTAGAGTTTAGTACCTATTATTTTAATATATTTTGGCAGAAGCTGAGAGAGTGACTACTGTATTCTTACTCTCTTCCAGCAACTGAAAATTAATGTTGCAGTTTTGTTTAGATAGTAATAGTTAAAATATTGTAGATGGCTTTCTGTGATAAAAGTATTTTGGGATTCTTACATAAACAGCATATTTCCTGCACTATTTGAGACAGTTCTCTTAAAGGAAGTCAACTGAAGGTAGTATTTTTCCATAAATCTTTCTCCATTCTGTTTGTAAATATTGAGAACATTGTTAGCCACAAAGCACTGACCACTTGTAACTGCACTTTACTGCTGCTTTATTGTAGAATGGACAAAATAGAGATTAAAATTAACTTCTGCTTTTCTTGCAGCAAACCTCAGAGAGAGAGAATGCTTCTCCCTGGTTCCCAGGGCAGAATTGTGCCCTAATGAACTGTGAGCAGGTAAGATTAAAACCTGTGTCTGTGAGTGTTTAATTGCATTAAAGGGAAGAGAACTCAGGCTGTGTGAGCTTGAGTAGTGACTTCAGTTTGCTGAAGATGCTGAGTAGCCAGTGACAGGGGCTGTGGTGAGCACTAGGGATGTGGTGTTGTAGCTGCTCCAGGAACAGACATGCAACAACATACTATGCAAGTGTATGTGGGCTGTGACTGTCAGAGTTTTTTAACTGAATGTTCCTTGATGTTGTCAGGTCAGGACTTGGAGCTATTCAATTCCTTTTAATGCAGAAATTCATGGAAGGTGTTACGTTGGGCTCTGCGCAGACAGCATCACTGAAGGAGGGTAGAAAATCAGTGTTGGGAATTGTGGCCAGAAGGAGGGTTGTGGCCAGGTCACACATCTCAGAGCTGTGTGTTTGAGAACTTGTCACTCCTCTTTCTTGTCATTTGCTATCTGAAGAATCTGGGATCACAAAACAATGAGGGCAGTGGCTTCAAGTCTTACAGGCAGTTGAAGATTTACTTTTTTCATAATTAGAAGGGACTGATTTTTCTTGTGGTGCAGAAATTCTGATCCATGTTGATGTTCACCATAGAGTGCCTCAGCAATTAGACTTTCTCATGACCAAGACCATTGTTTCTCAGCAGAAGACACTGTGTGGGACAGTGAGTGCCTCGCTGGCAGACTGGTTACTGGGGAGCAGACCTGTGGGTGCTCATCAGGCTCCGTATGTTCCCAGCACCAATCTTGAGGAATGGGTTACACAAAAATGTGTGTCAGAGCCCAGCCAGGTAAGCCTTTTGTGCATGAACTCAGTTTTTAACAGAGGGGAAAACACAATATCTGATAGCAGGCAGATATGGGGGGAATTAAGCCTTCTGTGATGCTCCTCATTCCACCTCATATCCAACTAATACTTTGGCACATCTGAATGCTCCAAGCTGTGACTATACAAACAGTTACTGAACATTGTCTTTCAGTGTTAATAGATGTATTTCAATATGTCTTTTCTAGGATTTGAATTCTTCTAAAGTTTGTTATTCTGAGCAAGCCTGGGGAAATCTGAAAAATCTGGAGAACTGGCTCCTGC
This sequence comes from Sakesphorus luctuosus, assembly GCA_013396695.1. Taxonomy (NCBI): domain Eukaryota; kingdom Metazoa; phylum Chordata; class Aves; order Passeriformes; family Thamnophilidae; genus Sakesphorus; species Sakesphorus luctuosus. The sequence continues at coordinate 74,280 of VWZD01008010.1, read as the reverse complement.
AGAATCAGCAGCATGATGTTGCTGGGAAGACAGACTCTCCTGGCCGCAAGGACTCCACCTCTACTGTCAGCTCATCCTTTTCCACAATTGAAAAGGTGGAGGAATTGGAATGCCTTGGACAAGAAGAGATGGACCTTTCTGACTGGCTGATTACTGCTGACACAGAAAATGGAAATACTGCTTCAGATGAGAAATGGAAGTGTGAATTTAAACCTTTTAGAGAAGAATGCAATTTGAATGATTGGCTCCTCAAAGCTGAAACATGCACCAGTTGTTGTGGCAGCCAGATCAAAAATGTGGAAATTGAGAACCTGGGAAATCTGAAGTGCCTGAATGAGCATCTTGATGGAAAGAAATCACCCACTACATCTGCTGTCAATGCCTGGCTTCTTCAGCATCCCCAGGTCCCTTTTAAGGTGGAAGATGTGTGCAAAGCTAATGAGCTGTGTGCCAGCTTTTCAGAATGTGTCTGTGATGACAACTGTGGAAGAGAGGCTCTGTGTAAATGGCTTCTGAAGAAAGACGGGAAGGATAAAAATGGAGTTCCTGTCAGCCAGAAAGATGTGCCAGACCTTGAGCACGAAAAGACCAAATCTGCTCCCAGTACCTGGCTGGACCCCACACAGCAGCTCCCAGGGGAGCCCATGAGTGCAGAGAAAGCAGATTATTCAGCAGAGATCGCAGAACCCTGGAAAGTGTTGCTGGAAAGGCCTCTGACGAGCTGGCTGGCCAAGGCTGAGCACAAAGCAGAAAGTGCAGAAGAAAAGACAAGTTGGGAAAAAGCTGACAAGAGTTTCAAGAGTCCTTTCCTAGACCTCTTGGCTCCGTTCCACCTGCCCTTGAATGTAAACAGTTGGGTGTTGCGTTCAAGTGACCTGGACAATGCAAACCCACCTCCAGCAGAAGACAAATGGCTGCTGCGCAAGAAAGCACAAGTGAGCAGAAGTTCCTGTTACTGCTGTGTCTTATGTGCTGGGTTTATTGTTACACTCTAAATACTTCCTTCTCTTCGAAATTCTATAGCTCTTCTGGATAATACTGACAGCTTTTAGGTTTCTTAGCTCTTTTAGTGTAAGTTAAGAAACAGTCAAATCCAATAGAATAGAACAAAATTACTCCTTTTATTCAGCGCTGGGAACATGGGGGAAAATTCCACCAAAAATGTTCAACGAGACTTTTGTGTTTCTAGGTTTATATACTTAGTTACAACTGATAGCCCCTCCCCAAAGTTAAGCAGGATATTTAAGGTGACTTTTAACAGATCTAATGGGCTGCTCTTAGCTCTGCAGCTTTATATTTCTTTTTAACTAAACAGTGTTACATCTTCAAGCCTCAGCCTAGAGAGGTTTTCTGGTTTATTTCTTACAGTTTAGCCTTTGGTCTAAACAAGGTTTTGGTTTATTCCTCAAAGTTTAGCTTACATCTTATAGAGTTAAATTCTTTGTCTAAAGCTGTGCATGGTGAAGATCACTGACAAACTGAGGTACAAGCTAAAATCAAAAATACGAAATACAAAGTATAGTTCCAATTAAAAATTAGTAAAGACCTTATGATTTTATGGAGAAGGGATAAAATCCTTTTTCTTGAGGGGTCCCTGAATCAAATGTTTTCATGATTATTAGTTACTTAACACAAAGCAATGTTATGCTAAATGAAGAAAGTATTCATGTCAAAGACTCAGAAGTTAGTTTTGGTTTTGGACACTTCACAGATTTTGAAGATACATCAGGATGTATTTATGTTTGAGGATCAGTAATTAAGGTGATTTCTCTTTCAGGACTTTGGCCTTCCTACAGTTTGTGACCTTTTTGCCTGTATGAAACTCAGTGGCGATAACGAAAAATGGCTGTATCGGTCTCCTTTACAGGTAGGATGCACAGAATGTGTTAGAGCTGACCAAACGTAACTTGGGGGTACAGAGCACAGACACCTGTCAGATAATGGTCATCTTCACTTCTTTAAATGTAACGTTTAACAGTGTTGTAATTTCTTCCCAATAGACCTTTTTGACAGCTCACACCATTCTCCTTTGTCTTTATTCCTCCTCTTTTGATAACAAGCCATAGAAGGAATGACACGTTCTTGTGTAAATCACTCAACTTATTGGTCACTGATTGTAACTAGAATGTGCAATTAATGTGTAAATTTCCAGGCATTTTCTATCTTACCTCATATATTTACAGCTGACATCACGCTTTTCCTTTCTGACAATAACCCTTTGTCATTTTTTTTGAAATCCATGAAAATAATCCTTAGTGGTAGTACTTCAAACCCTAAAAGGCAAGATACTCAGTTCTAGGAGGAATTTTAGTATGATTTTTTTTTCCTTAGGGTAACTTACACATGTTTTTTTGCCAAAGTGCTGCTTTCTATTTATCAGAGAAAATAACCACTTTTAAATTTGTTTAGATGTGAAGAAATGGAAGTGTCAAGATCAGCCCCTTCCTGCTATCAGTTGCACATCCTGCTGAGTGACTGCAGCCAGCTGAGTTCTTGTGTTTTGTGTTTGCCCGTCTGCTTTTTCTTCTAAAATTATAACAACAAGAAAGATTACTCATATAACAGAGTTATGGTGCAGAAGATGCCGTTTTGTTATGATGAATTCTGAAACATAAACCCACTGAGCATAATCTGATGCTACAGAGGTGTGAGCAAATTCCTGTCTGTTACGGGGATACGAGGATCCTTCTGTCATGGGTTGTCACTTGAAGTGTGTTGAAGCCAGTGCAAGTATAAAGCAAAATCTTCCTGGTGCTATGAAACGTCCACCTTTGGCAGTGACTTTACAAGTGCTGCTGCTCCTTTTGGCTGCTACAACTTTGTCATGCATTGGGTTCCAGCTTACTGGGATTGCCAGGTAACTTAGGCTGTATTTGGAAGCAATTTCTTTTGTTGAGCAGTTGCCAACTTTGAAGGTTTCATTTGCATTTTGTATTAGTACATCTCCCAGCAGAGTATGTGTAGTCCAGGTTTCTGAAAAAGACATGGATTTATGGGACCTGGCACGTGACAGGAGAATGGGTAACTTGTATTTAAATGAAAAATTCTCTTGCAAATTTTTGAGCCATTCAGAGAACAGGTTAGGGTGTTAATTTTCATGCACCAGTAAATCAGGCCCTACCACGTCCCCAGCATTTAATAACTATTTGAGTGTCACAGAAAAAGCTGTAAAATGAAATGCGTGTGTTTCTGCTAATTTTAGATAATTCATAATGAATTGACTAGACCACTGCAAAGCAGGCATCTTGGCCACATAATATTTAAAGGTAACATTTGTGGAATTAGATGTTTTTCAGCAGATTGACGTCATGCTGTTTAATTGGGAAACACTAACTCGGCTCCCACTGATGCAGTGTAAAGCTATTTAATCTGTGAATTTCCATGTGATTATGCACAACATGAAAGTGGGGTCCAGTAACACAGTCCTACAGCTGTAGACACGAGCAATACCTCTTCAGATATCTGGCAGTTTGAGCCTGTAGGAAAGAGTGCAGAGATTTTTGGTGGCAATGTGGATTGTGCCGGTCTGGCTCCTTGAAAAACTGTGAAGTTACATAGTTTCTGGTGCAGCATGTACTCACTTAACAATTCGCCCTTTATGACTAGGAAAAAGCCTCCCCTTCTCCCCATCCTTGCAGCCTGCCTGGGAGTGGAAGTTAGTCAAGTTCTTCACAACCCTGTAGAAAAGAAATTACTATAAGATCCAAACTTGGTATCACTTTGCAGTGTGAACACATTCCTGTCTGATCGAACCTGTGCATTTGTTTAAAAATAAGTTTTTAGTCTGAGAAGGGGACACTGCACGTCTGAAACCAGACCCTCAAAGGGCTTAACATCACTTCAGGCTTTTGTACTTTCATAGCCAGGGCTTTCTGCTGGAGGCAGAAAGGTGTTTTGGAAGTTCACTGTCCCCGTCAAGTGTGTCCTTGTTGCTGCACGGGAAGACTGCACTGTGACTAACTCCAGTAATAGCCCGATGTGATTAGCAGTTGGACTTAATGAAGGTGATTGACGTGCAGCCCACCTTTTCTAATTAATTCCTTGTAGTTGTCATTGTGTGCTACTTTGTCAGTTCATTACGAGCCTTTAAAACTCCTTTACTTACTCAACTGACTTGTTGTCACTAATTGATATTTATGTAAAACATTGATTAGTCTTTTCCATTAAAAAAAAATCGCAACCAAAGGGTGTGTTTTGTCTCCTTTGCAAGATGGTTAACAAAAAGTGCACATGTCCTGGTTAGCCTCTGTCTGGGAGCTGCTGCAGTTGTGCTTCCATCTCCACACGGGAATCATGTGCTTTAGTTCATTTCAACACTGCCTGGAGCTGCTGGAGCTCCGCTGTGAGAGGGGAAACCTGGGACGGGACACACCCAGTGGGGAACTCCTGTCACTTACTGGCCTGCACTGGGAGCCCTGGACAGGCAGCCGGTGTGTCTGAATCACCTGAGAAATACAGACTTAGACAAAATGATGCATTTGCTTCCTCTCAATCTTGAATACTTAAAGAGGATTCATGGATTTTAGTTGTTTTTAGTCCTCTTCTCCCATGGCTGAAAAACGTCTGTGGTCTGGCTGTGCAATTGGAAGTGAGTTCCTCTCTGGCTCTTCTGGTGTTTGAACATCAGACTCCCTGCATCCTCCTTTGAGGACTTTCCATTTCTTTAAACATCAGGCTGCATTGTACCAGTAAGAGAACATTTACAGCTGGGCCTGGCAGCCTTTCAACCACAATACTTCGAATTTCATGTGTGGGTGTGCTGTACACAAAAATTTTTTCCAAATGGACTGGAAATTCTTTGTTAGAAGTAGCCACGTGGAGAACTCCTGAACATGTATCCTGAGTGCTTAGCTTTCAAAGACAGGGAAAAAATACTATTAAGTCATCTCAAGACAAAGAGGCCGGAACAGCTGGAGCAGAGAATGTTTGGAGAGCTTTGAGCAATGTGAGATACCAGACTGATGCCCTGCAGTGATGGATGCTTCCCACACCCTTCCCTGGAGCAGCTCCCAGAGGGTCCCTTGGCCCCAGGCCAGCTGTGCTGCCAGTCAGGCAGATGTTGTCACAGGGCAGAGAGAGGGTGGCTGACAGAGGGGGAAGAGACACCCAGGAGGGACACACAACTGGTACTAATAATGCTGTGCAAGTACCAAAAAGGGTTGCGGTACCCTGTGGTGTCCCTGCACTGAGCTGGCATTCAACTGCACAGTCCAACACACACAGAGTGCACAAAGCTCCATTTAAAATATACCAGGTTCCTATCTAGGATTTATTGACAGGATTAACCTTGTGTTAACACATAAAAAAGGATTTCCCCCTCCTGACATCACTGTAAACACAGGCTATGAACACTGGATTATTTTTCTGCCCTAATATACATTTGCCTCCTGTTTTCAAGAGCAGCTTCAGCTTCAGGGAAGCTGGAGATTTCTACCATGACTAGTGATTTCACCATGAGATTTCACCATGACTAATGATTTTTCAACAAATTCCCCCAAACATACGGGAAGTCACCTGCTGACCAGAATGGTGCAAGTGGTTTGCCTTTCTGTTCCAAAGACTAAGCAAACCCAGCTTTACAACATTCGTAAAACTTTCATTGTACCTGTTGTCTCAGACCTCCCTCACTTGCTGCAGCATGGAAAGCTGCTTTGGATCTATCAGAAAGCTGGATGCCATGACTGGCACCAGAATCCTGCTCTTCAAGCTGCCAAGGTCTCCCATGCTCTAAAGCTGCATGGGAGGGCTGTAACTTGCTTGTCAAATCCAGTTTGCAACTTGATTTTACTTCCTTTTATTCCTGCTGAACTTGGATATACCTTTGGTCACAATTTAAAGTAGAAATTTTATACTGATTGTTTGCCATTAAACTGTCAACACGGTATGTCATGACACAGAATATCATGAACATGCTCTCTGTCTTCTGTGTGTACAATTCACTTCCACCACTGCTGCCTCCGTGCTGCTTGTGTTTTGTGACTCAAGCTATGGATCACTCCATATACAGATTATGAACCAAAGCTTTTAATAGCTGTAACACAACTGTTTCAGAAAAATGCACGCAGCTCTGCCCGAGGCAAGCAATTCCACAAGATCTGAGAGTACTGTAGACCAGTTAACAGCAAAGTTGTTTGAGTCAGCCTAGCCTTAAGGTTGTGCTAACTCTGAACTTGAAAAGGCTTATTCCTTCTCTAGTGTACCTAAAAGAGCAAGGACATTTGTTACACTTCACAGTTTTCCCATTCATTAGGGCAGAGAGTTCCTGGGTCATATTTTAGTCCTCAGTCTCTAGAAAATGTAAGATACACCAGAGAGTTCCTGACATTTAGAAAGCAACTCTCACCAACTACCAGCCCCCAAAGCAGCTCTTACTCCTTCATCCAGCCTGGCCCAGAGCACAGACACGTAAGTCCAATTAATGGTGACCAAGGAAGGTGGGGGAGGAACTCACTGATGCCAGCGGGGAGGGAGAAGGCTCAGAATAAGGTGCACATTTTCTTGATGTCCCACATGCCAGCACTGCCAGTGCCCACCTCACCTTTGTGCAGTCTGTGAGTAGGGGACATTTCTTTGGTACTACAGCCCTCAAAGAATGCCCTCCGGCAGGTTCAGCTCTCACATCAGTGACATGCAGCCCACTAAAGACTGTGAAACATCGGGCATTGACAGAAATAGGTACTGACAAGTGGCGCATTTTCTTTATGCTACATCAGCGCTGGCATAAAGCATCTAATTTGACCTGGTATCCAAGCACAGCCAATTGAGTTCAGCTGTGAGGGCTCATTAGTTCATCACTTCCTCTATAAAATGCTGGTTTCAGTGGTCATTTTCTCCTAAGGAGGCTTCATAGCAAAAGCTGCCTTTCTTTTGGAGGAAGGTAAGAGCTACCACCTTCCTCTTGCTGCTTTTTTGTTGCCTTTATTTTGTTGGATGCAATGTAGTTATCAAGAGCTGTTTCAGTGGGAAGAGCTCAAACTCTTGTTTTGCATTGTCTGCTGAGCAGTAAGTTTCCTGTTTTTCCCTTGCCCTGCCTTCACAGTCTTCAGACCTGTTTGGTAATTTACCTGTTTAATTCTTTAAACAGTGAAGGAATGAGCTGTTACACAGTAACTAATTACTGAACTAATTAACAACTTACTGTTTAATTTATACGTAAATGGTGCTTAATACATGGTTTAGTTTTAACATGAGAGAAGGTGAAGGTTCATCACACTCTTCATTCTGCCAAAAACTTACAAAAGCTATTTTGGGCAAAAAGCTTCTTGCTAAGTAAAAGTCCTGTAATAAGCAATGAGAGGAGTCTTTACACTGTTTGGTTTCTGTTGGCTGCATGAGTTAGGAGATACCAGAGCACCCAAGTGTTTTGATAATCCACTGGCAGCTGTTCTGCAACAGCAATTGTACCTCATCCATAACCAATCAGTTCCTTATTTATTAGAGCAAATAAGGGCGTGGCACCAAGCCCTGCTATGCCTCACAACAACCACACATCAGGAGACCATCAGCCTGCTAGTCCACTTCCCCTCACCCACTGACTCCCCTGGGATTTTACCACACTAGTCCTTCAAAACAAAACAGTAAATAAGTCACTGGATGCAGCACACTTTTGTCTTATCAGCAGTAGGAACAGCAAAAGATAGAAATGGTATGGAGTAAATACCACCCTTTTTATTAATGATGATGTCCCTTTTTATAGCTTGCCTTGTGCTGTCAGAGTAACAAGCCTTGCCCGTTGCCAGGTGATGTGTGCTGAGCCTGCAGGGAATGCTGTATGGACACAGACTTTATTAGAGCGCTCTCAGTGCCCCAACACACCTGGCAGCGCAGCAGGGACAGCTGTGGGATCAAGTAGGCCTTGGAGTTCTGGCCCAGGGCTGGCTGGTCAGCGTGTCAGGGAGACTCTGTCGTGGTGGCCACTCTGTTCACTTGCAAGTCCAACAAATATTGCTGCCTCTCCAGCAACTGGCTGGCGGGAGGGAAAGGGCCAGTCCAGCTACACGGTGTCAAGAAGTTCCTCCCGGCACGGCTTCCTTCTCCCAGCACAGCTTCCTTCAGTTTCACACTAACTGTAAATAAAATAAGAAGGGGCACCAGATATATCTGACAACTGATTTGGTTGGTGACTATGCAAGCGTGTCCTGTGCCCCGCTCAGAGGGACTGCCGGGCCAGGGAGCCCTTCATGTGCTCCCAGTTGTTGTAGAGAGCGTAGAGGCCGGTGAGCGTCAGCCCCGCGACACCCCCTCGTGCGATCCCACGCACTCCACCTGGAAAAGAGAAACAGACTGTGGTTATTGCAGTTACATTTGAGGAAATGGTCAGTTCACTTCCAGGAAGCTGTTTCAATCCAGAATTACCTTAATGAAACAGTTCTTTGAATAACTTTCCAAAAGGGTCCTTATGCTAATTCTGCCTTCCTCTCAAACCTGCTGCCAGGCTCAAGGTGAGTCATTTCTGATCCTGGCACTATTTCTGCTGGAATGACTTCCTCTCAAACTATGTTAGTGCTACTGCCTCAGGGAACCCTTATGGAGCACTGGAAGCAAAGATGGCTTTTCCCGAGTTCTACTTAATCTATCCCATCTGTCATTAACATGATTGTTTACAGCTAGATATGATCTCTTCCTGCTGTAAGAATTGTTCCATTTAGGTTTTCAGATGAGGAACACTTTTTCAGTTATGGTAACTAGCTGTGGGTAGAAGGAGAAAGGGCAGGAGGGGAATAAGTGAACACAACAGCAGCTGATGTGGACATGACCTTGGGCTCCAGGCATTTGTGGAGGCCACTGTACAGAACCTAGCACTGCTTCTGTGTCTTTGGAATTTTAAAACCTTCTGATAAAGAAGCAGAGGAAAGGGATTAACTGGCAAGAATTTACTATGAACAATGTCTTTATCCTTAATTTTACTAATACTCAAAATTGTCACCTCTCACACTGGCAAAAAATGAGTCACAGAGGTGATTAAAGTTTGTGATCCCCTTAGTGTAAGGTTAAAATACAGGGCAAGCTTGGCTACCACCTGGCTGGAGCTGGGAGTCAGGTGGCACCCCAACTCCACTCCATCCATGCCAGGGCTGGGCTGTACAGGGGCAGAAGTAGAGACTTCTGATGCTTTTACTAAAACCAGCAAAATGCTTCTATTCTTCAGTAGTAGGAAGTGCCTCAGTAGAGCTCCCAGAATGCATTATAAATGCACAGAAACACCTGGGAGTATGACCCTCAATGCCAGGAAAACTTCACAGAGGTGGATTCTGCAATGTTTATCATTGCAGCTGAAGCAAGTCAGATAATGTGTACAGTCTATAGAACAAGGCCAGTTTCTGCTGACAGTGAGATAAAACTTGCCTGCTTTATTGGTAAAACTGACAGTGCAATTCAGGTTCCTCAAACTTGAAAACAAATCCATCTCAGTAATCAAGAGACACTTTTATTTTTGGTTTTTGTTTTTTTCCGTTGTGGGTCACAAAGTTGTCTGACAGAATTGCTTTTAGGCTTGTACCGGGACACAAAGTGTTGGTATCAGTTAGACTGAGACTGTTACCTCTGCTGGAAGGTTAAATGGATTTCATGGGAGTTGTTAAACCTCCTCCTATTGCCCAGGCATGCAATGAAACCAAGAAGCTGCAGATGTGGGACTTGGTACTAGAACACATTTCTAGGCAGTTTCTAAAAAATTCATTGCCAGACCAGCAGTGACCATTTGAGAGCTTTTTGGGGTGTAAAACTGAGTTCACTGCCTCAACTGCTGAGAATTCAACAGCTCTAAGGAAAGCCTGACCAAGTCTGCTCTGTGTGCCCAAATCAGCATTTAGGAAAGCAAATGTAGACTTCTGTGCTTGCTAATTGATCCTGAATTTGTTGCACAAAAAGCTTTTCATATGAAGGGGTTGCAGCTGGGTACACAAAACTAACCAAGTGCAACCAGTGTCTGGCAAAAAGCCACAGGTGAAATTTAAAGGACACTTTGTGCAAAACAAGTATTGGATATAACCTGTAAAATTACTGATGCCTTCCTTCTGCTGGGAAAAAGTGAATAAAACATTAGAGCCTGATTTTCTGCTGTTCATATCAGGAATCAACTGATCACAGCAGAACCCCCCAAAGGGGACTCTTAGCCCTTAGGATGTATAGGAAAATGCACAGAATATGGAATATCCCCACAGAATGCAATGCAGACAGAGCTATGACTGTTCCTGTAGGTTCTTCCCTCAGCCCCAGGTTGAGGTCCTCTCCTTTCCTACTAAAATCCTAGTCTTCCTATGGAGGAACAGGTAGTTGAAGGCTGATCAAGCCTAGTTCCAGATTCTGTGAATTCAGGATTGTACAAGAAAGGAATTATCTTTAATTTGGACAGCTGAGCCACTCTGTAGCATCATGTGGACTAAGCACACAGTTCTGCTAAGCTGTGCTGCTCCTGACAGGATGTATTTCCATGTGCTGAGGCCAGCCAGGTAAGGATGGTGGCTCTGAACCCACTTACAGTGTCAATCACAAGGCTAAAGCTGTCTGTGGGCTGGCAGACAACTTGGGGACATTGCTGCAGATCTTTCATGAACAGGAACTAAACTTCTGCACTACTGAAAGAGAAAATATCCAAGAATGTATCCCACCAGGTTCCCTAAGCTTCTGCTACAAAGTGTTGGCAGTAAATTATTTGTAGCAGTTGCTCCCATTTCTCAACTATCCACCGTAATTACAAAAAAAGGGCAAGTTTTCTCTTTCCTAAGTAGTGACTTGCATTTGAGTAAATAAATAGGTGCAGGTCTGTGACAGACTTCAAACAGTAATGCACTGTAGAATGCAGCACAGTTGCTGGGCAGGAAATGTTAGGCCTTCTGAGAAAAAACACTTGTTAACCAAAATAAAAAGTAAATTCTCCACTCCCATCCCAGCTGCATTTGTCTGATAGAACACGTTCCCACCCCTCCTCTACAATCACTCTCTGCAGGCCTCTGATACCAAGCCTGCCCTGACAAACTCTGCCGAAACGTGGCTGTGAGCCTCTAATCTTGCACATCTCAGCAAGATAAATGTTCCAGCTGACAGACACTTCTGCAAGCCATTTTGAGATCAGGCACCCTGCAAACCCATAGCACTTCTCAGCTTCTGTGCAAAGACACATCTGATGCTCTCTAAATAGGAGTTTAGCTCTCTGGAGTTACCATGAGGTACTGTCGTCTGCCTTTAGAGTATGTTCCAGTGTACACAGGGCCATGATACAAGCACAGCATTCCAAGGCAGCTCTCCATGAGCACAGCATTCCAGTATTGTGATTAAAATACAGAAACAACAAAGCTTGAAACAGGGAACATTTCCTGTAGTTACTATGTGGTAAGAAGGTTAAATTAGAAAAACAGTAGGAATTTACAATTTAATTTACAAGTTTAACAGTACTTGAGCTGTTGAAATTGATTTGCAAACGTGATTAAAATTTCCTGTCTTCTCACTGAGTGAAAGCAGCAGCACCTGACTGAGAGGGGGCTACTTCAGCTTCTGTAAGTGGCACCTGCAAATCCTGCAGCACTGAGCCCTCAGCTCGCTCTTGGTACCTCGCAGGGCTGGTCAGCAGTGAGGGCAGCACTGCTCTCTGTGGTCACACAGACCCTTACACATCAGACCTCAAGGAACTAAGAAAGCCTCAGCACGCTGTGCTGCTTGTCCTCTCCCTCTATCTCTTATTTCAGATACAAATCCAAAAAACTATTGATAGTCCTACAGACTTGTTCTGCTAGAAGGGGTTTTAACAGAGGTTCTTAATTTCTGAAATGCCCGTGAGCCCTGAACTTCAACATTCAGAAGCAAATCCTTTCCTTGCTTTTCTCCAAATAACACAGAAAAGTAAGATATCCCAGGCCCACACTTGCAGTCTGTACCCACCCTAAAAGCTCCTCTTTCCCCCTTCCCTCCCAATAGGAAGAAGAGAACAATCCTGTCTGGCCAAAGAAGAACCACAGGTTGAGCCCAAAGGGAGGCTTTTTATAGCTCAAGAACAGTCAACTAACACAACTGCCCTGAACTACCCACTGAATGTCACAAAACTGATCTGGAGCTCCAGCCAGACTTTATTGCTGGCAATAAAGCATTTAGCTCTTCTTAATTCATAACATATTGACTTCTCAGGGTTGTGTTCTGAGGTCTTAAAATGACAACTACTACCTTCACCATTGGTGGCATGCAACTCCCCTCTTTTCAGATACACAGCATTTTATATACCAAATTATTTAACATCTGTTGTGCATAAGGCATGACATGCTGTGCTTAGTATTGGGTTCCTACTGCACAAAAGTAAGCAAAATAATTTAGTTTGTTCAAAGCATTACTTTACTTTAGTTCCTGTTACCCCTAATCTTGAGAGAGGAAAAAAGAATTATCTAAGAAAAAGAACATCTACAATGTGTGTAACCCGCAGATAAGAGGTAAAGGTTAGTTAACTTTTTTGCTTACTTAAGTCTCTGTCAGTAATTTCAGTGAGAAATTAATGGCTGTCACGCTGGGCCAGACCAAAGTCCCACACAGCTCAATAGCTTTTCCCTGAGGGATCAATCCTGCATGCTTGAGGAGTGCAAGATCCTCAGCCAGCTGCAAATTTCATGGTGAGGGGGAGTAACAGGGACAAAGTGCACAGTGACAATCATATCTGAAATTTTTGTTGTTAATTTCAGTTACTAGTACAATGATGAGGAAAGGGAAGATGTTTGGTTTAGAAAGGAGGTTGAAAACAAGTGCAAGAGGACTAAATGTTTAAGATGTGTTTGTGCTTTGTAACACTTCTCAGGAAAAAACATGGCATAATAGATATTAATTTCTGCCTTTTCTAGAAACTGAAGAATAAGGAACAATATCTTATTAAATGGAAAAACCATCCTTATGGATTTAAGATATCAGACCCTCTTTTAGCAAAACTCGAATTGGCTGAGTCACAGTAAAATTTCTATTACATCTGCCCCTGGCAGAGGAACACAAAGGCTTTGTCTTTTGTCTCTCACTCAAACTGGATGTTCTGGGTAGAAGTTAAGTGGTGAGCTCAAAAAACAGCTTCCCTAAAGTTGTATGCCTGGTGAAACAAGTTAATACTGTACTCTCATTCCTACATTTGGGCTAAAATCTACTAAGTAATACTGGTATTAAATTTAATTTCAAATAAATATGAAAGCCAGAGATCACTTTGGTCAGAGGAATCAAACAGTATGATGTTTCAAAACTGCTTAAATCAGTTTTACATTCAAACTCAGTTCAATGTCTGTTACCTAAGCCATGCAGTGTGGGGAGATGGATTCCAGCTAATGATTTATAAACAGGGATTTAACCATTTTTGTCACCCACAATAGGGAACTTTCAGTGACTAATGACTTCCAGTGAACATGGGGCAGTCTGAACTTGCACACTCCGAGCTCACTTGCAGACTTCTCAATCCTCTTGTATCTTCTCACACAGAGTGCGTGTCAAGTAGCCTTGCACAAAACTGCTCACAATCCCATGGCTTTAGAACGTCCACATTCTGTTTGACTGCTGGCATTTTGGTAATGATTAACATTTCTGCAAGGACAAATTGTGAAAACTGGGACCATTTGGGGGGAACAAATCTCAGACTTCAAAAAGTCTTTTTTTCAATTTTTTTTTCTTGTTCAGTCATCAAATGCTTAATCATTTGTTTAAGAAATTCACTCTAGGCTTTGCCATGTACACAGGAGGATTTTTCCAGTGCAGCAGGGATGCTGATGTGATTCTTCTGTCGGTGCTGTGTTTAAATACAAAGTCATAACAAAAGACCTGCCATACATTATCCAGTTTAGAAGTATGTTCCTGATCTCTTTACAAAGTAGGAATGATGGAAGTGGGAAATCTGAGTGTTTGAACAGCACTGCCTCTAATTCTGCATCCACACTTGGTAAATTAGAGAACAGCCTTGGTTTCCAATGGCATGTTTGTGGGAGTCTCCAGCTGACATTAAAATATGGACACTTATAACTAAACGTCCTTGACAGCTTTTAAGTTTTCCTTTTTTTTTTAATGCCAACACATGGCATTCCATGTAACATGGGAAATGATTGCAATCTTGATATGTCACACATGTGTGCAGATGATTTGCATGGTTTAAATATTCAGTGTTTTTAGGTAAATATATACACTGATGTCAAATAAAGGCAGAACTTAGAACATTCAGAATAAAAAAGGGCATTCTGGCACAAGGTGACAGGAGAAGCAGCAAGAGGGAGAGAGCATGAAAGAAGAAAGGGAAAATAAGACTGGAACTAAGTTCTTGAAACAGAGTCAATACAATCTTTTTTCACTTTGAGAATGAAGCCTTGAGCTTTGAGGTCTACTCTGTCCCTCACATTTCCTGCAGATGGTGAAAAATGTATTTGAGTTTCTATGCATTAGAGGTCATATGCATGACATGTACTTGAAATACAATACTGTAATGATTACAGATTTACTGACTACGTTAGTGCTACTATTAACTCAGTAGATCTTATGTTACAAAACAAGAAGTCCCCCTGTGCTCTGGTGAGAAAACCTTCAGCAGTGTCAGATGACTGTGCATGTGACTGGGGTAGTTATCTGTGCTTGCACTGTGCCAAAAAAAGATGACATGCAATGCCAGTTCCACCCTTTGGAAAGGTGCGGGGGAAGGTTCTACTGGAGAGCACGATGCTTAATAACCTCTGCTTAACAACCTCCCACAGAAAATGCTGGGCTTCTACACTGCTATCCTGTCCAGCTGTTACTGGTTATCTGTCACACCACTCATGCAATCCCAAGGAAGTAACTGATTGTAAGAGGGCTGTGTGCCCTTACAAAGCTAAGAACACAAGATGGTGTTTATGAAGGCTGCTCAAGCCAATGACTTTTGGTTTCAGTTACTTTAGACCAACAGGAAAATAACACTATTCAAACATATTTTGCCCCACATAAAAAGCTGGTCTTCAGGAATGTTTTTAAGATACTGAGGCCCAGTTAGATATGCAAAAGTACACAGGTTAATTCCAGAATTATCTCCTCAGTAAAATGCAGGTGAGTCACATAGCCAAACCTTTACTGAGTTACTAAAGGTGTTTTGCCTGTGCTAATGTCAATCTGTAGCACCAAGCAGTCCTCTAAAAACATGGTACTTGCAAGTGTCAAGCTTGGAACATGTGTTGACAGGCATTTTGCTGATGAAGCTCAGACCTCTCTTCTGCAAACAATTCAGGATGCATCAGCAAAATAAACTTAAAGCCACGCTGTTTTCAAAAGATCTTTGTTGGTTTTGACCACTATGCAAAGACCAGAGTCCTACCATAAGACAACATTTTCATCAACAGCTGAGTAATAACTTCATAAATACATCAATTTCTCTGTGTGTAGGGTTTTTTGCAGCTCCAGGTACTCCTATCACGTTAATCACTTAGTATTAAGTTTCATCTTCATTCTGTGTTGTGTGTATTCCTCCCCTGCCCCAATTTACTTGGGAAGGTAGTTCCCATTTGCCTTCATCCACATGAGAAACAATTAGTTTTATTCCTGCTATCTCTAAAAAACATGGCTAAGATTGAGGTGGGTATGTATTTTATACAACCTCACTATAAATCTGAGCAAATACTTGAGTGTTGCTTCATTATATACGTACAACAGTCATGATTTGGCTCTCATGATTTCTGTCCTCTGCAAGTTGGAAAGAATCGTATTTCATTCAGTTGGATTTTCTCCTAAGTGCAAATTTTCCTTAAATAGTCTAAGTTGTGTGAGAAGCATTGTGTGGGTTAGGGGATGTTGAGCTAATTGCTATTTTGACACTGTCAACTTTCAAAGCAGAACAGTTTTTAGTAAAAGTTATGAGAATCCTAATAACTAGGATAAAGCACAAGAGGAGGAAAAGCAGAAACATTTTGCTACTCTACCAGTGCTTTTGTAGAGCATTCCTGTCAAGGTTCCAGCTGCTATGGTGTTCAGGTCATCTTCTGCACCTCGTGTTTTCTCAATGATGACTCCAAATGCACTGTAAAGGAGAGCTGGAGGGGGAAAAAAATTAAAAAATTCAAGTTAAAACGTCCATTGTCTGAGGCACAAGACTTAGAATCCAGGCTTGGCTTAGCTATTTAGACCACACTTCTGAAGCACAGATTTTTCTGCTTATTTAAAGGAGTAGAATGCTCTGAAAAATCCTCTCTTTGGTAGTTTTATTTCCAGACCTCTTTCTATTTTATAGGGTTTGGTTACAAAGTAGCATTTTTGTGACAATACATGATATAAAACACTGACTGAAGTTTAAAACTGTTTTACTAGTTCAAATTTGTTTAAAAAACTTCTGAGTGTTAAAATTTGTGCTGGCAGGCACTGACTTCTGTGGATGGCACGAAATTAAACAAAACAATTTACAGGTAGCAGAGAAAATTGTTGTCCACGTGTGACAGTGATGAAATGTGAGATAAGTACAGCATTCAGATCAAGTTATCAAGGGTTGGAGTACAAAGGCTACATTGCTTTTAAAAATGACTATTAGATTGCTTGGGATTTCACATTTGCAGCTGCTTCACCTCTGCCTGTGCATGAAAACTTTATCTCAGAGGGTCTTTTGCTTTGGGACCACTTTAGGGATTGTCCTGGAAAGAACTGGAAAGAAAAATGCACAAGCTGTTTTTAGAGTGGGTGCATTTGTCATCTGTGCATTTTGATGAAGGGAAAAGGCAGCCCCATTCATATTTCATGCTAACCAGTTGAAATCTTTTACTTTTGCTGAAACACATGTAAATCCTTCATCAACAACCATAATCATGTCAATGAGTTGAACAGCAGCATCTTTCTCCTTTCAGTGCAGGCAACAGTATTTTAGCTTGTCTTAGCAGCAAGTGGTAGGAACAGGGAGGGGAAGGAAAAGCTGAACTCAACATAATTTTTAAAGCAGTTTAACACAGATGTTGCCTCTGTTCAGGAACAGAATGACAAAAACTGTCAGTAGTGACAAAAAGAATCTCTGATGTACACAAGTACTGCCCAAGCAAAATAAAATGCAAAAATAATTTGTCTCCTTGAAAGGACCTTCTCTGGCAACCAGGACAAGGCAGAACTACACCAAATCCCCAGAAATAAAGTTCAGCTCAACTCTGATTTTGGAGGTTGTATTTTGTAAGAAAAGTAACAATTTGTTACTGGAATGCACAAACATTTTCTTGAGTAATCTTTCTTTAAACACAGCTGAAAAAACATGTTAATGTGTCACTTAAACTGGAACCTTGAACTGCAGTGTGGCTGCATCTGAGTTTTCAGATATGTTTTGATTAGATTTGGGACAAAAAGTAAGGAAAAAACCCAACCAATCAAAAAGTGGCA
>VWZD01008010.1:0-49807 GCA_013396695.1 Sakesphorus luctuosus | reverse complement strand
CTGGTGTGCTCTTTTATAATGCTTGTCACCTGCTGAAAGCAACACAGCCCAGCAGAAAACACCTCGTTCTGTGCCTGCATTAATGGACCCAGAAAGTGGGTTTTAAATGAGTACCATTGTATCATTTGTTGCTATGGGAAGGCCAGAACCAAAACGTGAGATTGTCAACAATGAGGCTTTTCCTCTGCATTCAGAAAGCAAACAGGTGGTCTTTAAACACAGGAAACACTCACCTCTCTTTTCTTCACATTAAAACAAAATTTAAAGGCTAATAATTTAAGTTCCTGTATTCTAAAATATTACCCATGTCTTTTTCCTCAAATATTTAGAATCCATGGGACCTGTGGAGATTGGTTAGTGCAATCCCCACTGCTAAAAGCAGGGTCAGCCAGTGCTGGGCACTTGGCCACTCCCAGGTCTTGTGTTCCTCCAAGGATGAAGACCCCACAGCTTGTCTGGGCAACTTGTTCAGAAATCAGAAACAACCTTCTCACATTTAAATGGAATTCCCTTTTAGTGCAATGCACTCTCCATTTATTTCAACACACTAGTGCTAAACATAAGGGCAGTGAAGTGTTACAGCACAGGCTGCAGCCTCTGGTGCTACAGCAAGAAGAATATTTAGGACTGTATTGAGACACTGATGCCAAAGCCTTTTAATTTGAGCAAACTTCTGTTTTGTTTTTAAAATCTCATAGTATATACACACACTTTGTTCTAAAACCTCTGCTATGCTGCTTTGAACACCAACATGCTTTCAGACAAACCATTCTAAGTAAAGAAGACAACTTTAGAGTGTTTCTGGGAGAAGTCCAAATAATCACTTAGCATTTTTTTGACCACTCAAGAACTTCAGGCCATTCTACTGAACACAGAAACAGAGGCACATCCCGTTTTCTGCCGTTATGGGAATGTTACATTGTAATCTGGGCTGCAACAGCTTCCAATGAAAGGGAAACATAATGAACAGCCCCCCCAGAATCCCACTCAGACCTTCCAGTTACCAAACAGACAGCAGACCATCAAACATAAGGCTGCAGATTAGCAGATACTGTGCAACTGTTTACCCTCAGTGCTAATTCCACAAAATCTAATGTTCTCAGATAATGAGTCATACACAGAGAAAAATATTAACTACATCAAATTGTTATGACGTGCACCCTAATTGGATTAATTTAAATATTTTCAGCAACAGTTAACATTGCTGAAAAAGGAAAACGTTATGGAGTTCAAATATTTTTTTTTCCTTATGGTGGCATCATTTTATATTAACTAACATTAAGCTGTGTGTGACAGCTACACTATTCTGTAGAACAAAATGGCAAGTTTTATTTCGTGATGGTTCCTCTTCAGCTGGGGAGTGACACAAGGAAAGTGGTCTGAAATTTGCTGCTGCTGTGATGGGGTTTGGCTGAACACCTCTATAGAGTTCAAAACTTCCCAGAGTTCAGAAAACTACTCATTGAATCATCAGAATTCTCCCAGTTCAGAAAACTAATCCACAAAAAGAGTGGAGAGTTTCTGGCCACTCTTACTGACTGAGGGGGCTCAGTACAGGGTGTGACCAATGTCAAAACTCGTGTGGGGCTGCCTTGGGCTGCCTGCCCCAGGGTAGGGAGGGAGGGAGACCTCCTCTTTTCCACAGCACCAGGCTTGTACTGACACAAAGCCCTACCAACCCTCTACATTATCACTGGTGCTTTTCTTCTAGATGTCATGGCACTGCAAGCTTTTATTAGCTATAATACTGAAAAAAAATGTTTCTTTCCACTGTTCATCAGTTCAAGGCTTCAGTACACACTGCACAAGTTTTGAGTTTTTCCCATGTGGTCGTGAAAACGCTGGAATGGAGTTCTACACAAGAGAAACAAACTGCCTTCTCACCTGTACGAGGTACTTGGGGTCCAAGTTTAAATATGGTGATAAAGGGCTCATTCCAGTAACTGAAAGGGAACAAAATAGAGCACGTTAACATCAACTTGACCCGCCACGATCCCCATCCTGNGCCCTGCCCCGCCCTGGTACTCACGGGGCACCCCGGCGAGGTCGGCGTGCGAGTAGCCGAGGCCGCCATGGCCGAAGAGGCCCCCGAGCCCCGTGCCCTTGGAGTTCCCGCCGCCCTCCATGGCGGCCGCCCCGCCGCCTCACCACCGCAAAGCGCCGCCGTAAAGCGCCGCAAAGTGCAGCCGGGCCGCGCTGCTTTGCGGATCACCATGGCGACGGGGTGAGGCGCGCCCGCCGCCATATTGCTGCGGGTCGCGCTGCCGGACGCGGCTCGTTCCCGATCCTGGTTCCGATCCAGATCCCGCCGCGCCTCGGGAACAGCCCGGCGTGCGGGGCGGAGGATGCGGACGGGCCGAGCTAACACCGCAGCGTCGTGCCGTCCCCGGGGGGCGGGAGCCGGCCGTCCCCGGCGGGCAGGGCGGCCCTGCCGAGGATGAGCGCGGGCTGCGGGCGGGAACCCCCGCTGAAGAGAGCCCGGCCCGGTCCCGGCGGCTCCCACGGACAGCGGCACGACGGGCCCGGGGGCAGCAGCGCCGCCACCGCCGTGGGGAACAGAGGTTTGTGTGTGCAGGGGCGCGGCCGGGGCTGCCCGGGGTCCGTACGGTGTCCGCGCCCCTCCGGCCCGGGAGCCCTGCACGGAGGGGCCGCCTGTGCCTGTGCCTGTGCACGGAGGGACCGCCTGTGCTTGTGCTGTGCACGGCGGGACGGCCGCGGGGCTGCCCTTCCCTGGGGCCGGGATTCCCTCCAGCTGCGGTTCCCGGTGCGGGCAGGGCGCGCTGCTCCCCGCGGGGACGGCGCTGGGTGCGGGATCTCGGTCTTGGCTTTGTGCCTGACTCTTTGCGAACTTCCAGTGGCAGTGCAAATCATCCCAAGACGGCGGCGAGCCGCTAAAGGGAGCGTGTTGTGCAGGAGGGAGGGCGAGTCCTTGCTGCGAGGAGAGCGGCGTTCCCCGGGGTGTGCCGGGCTGTCCGCAGGGAGAGCCCCGGGCAGGGACAGGGGCCCGAAGGGGCGTGCGGGGCCGGCCCTGGGGGCGGCTGCTCCTCCTGCCGCTGACAGAGCGCACAGGGGAAGTGCTCACATACCTTCCTTCGTTTTGTTTTTTATTTGGAACTCACGCTGTCAAAATAAAATTTTAATGCACAGTAAAGTGCCTCTTTCAGGGAATGCAGAGAAGGGCAAAAGGGCCCCAAACAGGTTTGCTGTTTTCTGCAGCTGATGAGTTAAAGCTCAGTAACCAGCAACTAAGAGGCAACTTTGAGTAGATGATAGTTTGTGTTATAGATATGCACTCCTACAGAGTCATAAGTGAGAATCTTCTAAAAATTAAGTTATTTTCCTCAGAGGTGAACTGTGGAGTGGTTTGTTTTATGGAAATGATTTGAGGAATCTTGAGAAGAAATTTGAACACTTTAAAAAATACAGCAAAGTCTGGTTCTGTTGTTTACACTGAAAATAAACCTGTGTTGATTGTCTTTTTGTTGCCTCTCGTTTTCACCACCTCGTCTGTAGCTAGAAGTGATGCTGGCAGTGATGTGTGTTCTGTTGGCTGTGGCTTACGTGGCTACTCAGGTGTTAAAGTTCAGTCAAACCATTTTGTTCTGATGCTCTGCCATAATTTCTGTTCATTGTGCTAATGCATCAGTATTCCTTCCTCAGCACAGGTTTATAGCTCAAGAGGTAGTCAGCTGCCTTTGAAGAACTTTATTTGTCCCATGTTTTCACATGTCTCTTCAGGTGGTTTTTGGTTTTTTTTTCCTGGCTGCTGCTTTTTCTTCACCTGTAGGGAATTTGGGTTAACACTTCAAATGTAGGAAGGGGAACTTTGGGTAATGAGAATGACTAATAGGCTTCAATTTAGTGAATTGTTAGAAGTAAAAATATTTTAGTTCATAAGATCTCTCTTTTTGTCTGAGTGTGGTGAAGCTGAGTGTTTGTTGAAACATTGGCTGATTATGGCACAGGTTTTGTTGTGCTTGTGACCTACACACAGCCTGGCATTGGTCCCCAGTAACCCAGTCACATGGTGGCAACTTTACACTGTTATTTGTGCCATTATAGAGAAACTTAAAATGATTTAAACATTTTCTGGAGATTACTTTTTGTTCTAGAAATTCTGATACCATCTGATGAGGGCATCTGATGTGGCAAAGTGTTTATGGAACAGTGTCTCTTAAGTTAGTTATGGCCTCTGCTGCCATTAATACAAGTTACACAAGCTCCATTTGCAGGAAAATGATGAGATTTTCCATAGTGACTGTTAATTGGAAGAGCCAGATCTGCTGTGCTGGTTTTTAAGTTCTGCAGAACTGCTGTTTCAATGAGGGTACTACAAATGTTCCCTCCCCAGCTGAAAGCAGAGGGTGAGTCCCTTGCACAGGCAGCAGCACAGGCAGATGCTTTCTCCTGGCAAATGGAAAGCAGAAAAATGCAAGCTAATTTGCAGATTTGCAGAATTACCTTGAAATAACAACAAAACACAACCAACCTCCCTTATTCTAATGAAGATTACTTTCCAGTTGTGCAATAACTGCTTTGAGTTTTTCCTCCCTGTTCCCCCCAAGTCTCTATAATTGCTCCACGTGCTGCGGTTCCATTGAAAGCTTCTCTGAGCTGCAACAACACACAGATAGGACAGGAACTGTATTGTTGGCAGTAAATCTGTAAAAATTGTGTCCTCTGTTTTGTTGCTAATTTTGGGTAGTAAACATTGAAAAACTTTTCAAACTGTTTATGAATGGAAGGAAAAAGTCCTTTTCTGAGCACTTGTCACGTGTGCCATGCTTGCATTAAGCCTTGTGTTTCACAGTGTGCTGCACACAAGGAAGGTTCTTGGATGGGTCCCCTAAGATGTCTGGTTGCTCATTCTTTGTTTTAAGCTGTGTCATGTTGCCTCTTCATTCCAAAATACAGCAGAAGGTTTTGGCACTCAGTGTGGTGGTGATTAAGGGTAATGATGAGGGCTGGAAAGTTCAAATTGCCCCTCTTATATTTTTTTTGTTCTAGACATTCACTGTATATTCTTAACTTTTTAATGATACTAAAAGAACAATGTTGGATGAATAAAAAATCCCACCACACACCAAGCCTGGAGTTTGTAAAGATTATTACAAAAGTAACACCTGCTGCCTGATGTAAATGGAATATTGCATCACATGCAGTTCTAATACTACTGGTGTCTGGATACTCCCTAGGGTGGAGATGCTAATGAGGACTTAACTGAGGTGTTTTTATCTTCATCCAGTCCAGTTATCTGACTCATGTGCAAAGATGTTGAAGTTCATTGTGTATCATGTAGTAATCAGTAAACTGTGTTTTTTCAGTTTGTAAACAGTGGACAATTACGAGTTGGTTGGAGAACAAAGGACCCAAGACAGCGGAGTCCAAAAGGTAAAGTGCACAGCACAGCTGTTCAAAAGTTGTGTTCTTTGTGTGGGCTTGGGGCAGGTAAAGGTAGAGGCTGCCAGTAGAGGTGGCTGAATAGAGGCAACCCCACTGTGCTGCCTTCCTTGTCTTGGTGCATCCTCTTGAGTAACTCACTGGGACACTTTCACTACAAACAGCTAACTAGTCCCCATCCCTCTTCTCTAAACCCCCAAACCCAAACTTTTTGCTGACGGAGATGCCTGAAGCATCTCACTGTTCAGATGAAAAAATACAGTTGTTCCTGCAGAGAAAAGGAGGGAACCTTTAGTAAGGGAAGGCAAAGTGGACCTTGCT
This sequence comes from Sakesphorus luctuosus, assembly GCA_013396695.1. NCBI lineage: Eukaryota > Metazoa > Chordata > Aves > Passeriformes > Thamnophilidae > Sakesphorus > Sakesphorus luctuosus. The sequence continues at coordinate 44,086 of VWZD01008010.1, read as the reverse complement.
TCCAGGAGTGGCCAAGCACTGGATCAAGTTGGCTGTAATACCACTCTGTGTTCTTGCTCAGCAGCTCTGCTTTCATCTTTGTTTCACAGAGCACACCAACAGATTTTGGCTGATAGTCCTCTGATCAACTCACAGTTTTGTTGTTATTTTGCATTTTGATTGTCCCATTGGACTGTGATTGTAGTTTAAACATGTGCAGCTTGATTTAGTTTCAACCACATTTTACTGGTGCTCAAGTGTGCATTCAGGTGATCTTATGAGAGATGTTACAAACGTTTTGCTGCTGACTGGCATCAGGTGAAGTTTGATATTTTCTGCTAGTGTGGTGTGTCAGGAGCAATGGTTACAAAACCACATTAAAATTAAACTCCAAAGTGTTTAACTGTCTCATGCAGAGCAATACCAGGTAATATTTTTCTGTAGTTGCAATTGTAAATGTTCTAGTTTATTTTCATTGATGTTTGCTAATAAATAGCAATTGAAATCTGTATCAGTGCTAAAATAGCTGGGAAGGCTCATGATAATGATTAATACACAAGTATGCAGATCTAATTACAGGCTCACACATTGCAGTAAATCAAGGATTTAAGAGGATGCTTAAGAAGGGAATGAAGTATTTTACTTTTTTTAATTCCCTTTAGAATATTGCTCTTGCATCCCTGCTGACAGATTGCAACCTAGTCAGTTTAAGCAGTAGATTAATTGTGTAAACATTTCATGTGCCGTTCTATTGCAGTTAACATCACAATTTAAATCTAATTTAAATTGAATTTAAATGCTGTCTTTATGTTAGATTTGATTTCTCAAGTTGGTAGCAGATGTTGTCAATACCTTTAAAGAGTCATTGAGATGACAGGAGTAAGTTTAACTTTCATTTCTGTTCCTCAGAAATTTGCAGGAACAAATGCATACATGGGGAGTTAAGTTGTCATTGCACAGATGCCTCTGAAATCCTTTCCAAGGCATCATCTGTTGCCCCAAGCTCCCTTTTGTCTTTTCTGTTCTGCAGAGGTAGAGCTGTGAACACCCTCTCCTTACCCCAACTGGTCTTTTAGAGGAGGGTCTGTTACTGTTCATGAAGAGAACTAATGCCTTCAGGAGTCTACTCAGATGTTCAGTTGCTGAATTTAGGATTGTGTGATAATTGGATGTTTTCCTTTTTACTGTAGATGGGAAGCTGGACAGTGACCAGACACAGGATTTGGTGTGTTCAGTTTGCATTGGGAATATCCAGTGTTGTAACAAGAGATTCAGGAGAAGATACTGCTCAGAGTGATGTGTTTGCCAAGACTAGTCAGGGTTTTTTTAATATTCTTGTGTCTTCTAAGTAATTTTTTTTATTCATATGTGAACACACAAGTTGGTACATAAATATGAAGTGACTTTCCCATGTCTTCTTGAAAAGTTTGATCTGCTTATACACAACTCACTTCATTTGCCTTTCTAACCTTTGGGATGTTTCTATCCTGCATTGCCTTACACAGACAAATGAGGTTATTAAATCAGTTATTTTTTTAATAGAAAAATGTATCTTTTTCAGTTTTTTATAATTTCTAAATCTATTTTACACTTGTGTTTTTGTATGGCAATTTTTTTGAAGAGTCTCGGGCTGTTTACTAAAATAAGGGATTAATACGATTTTTTGAGACTGGACTGCTGTGCCCTGCTCTTTTAAAAGATGGATTTGTTGCTCTGAGGCAAAGGCCATAAACCCACTGATTTCCTTGCTCACTGTATTTAAAGAATAAAAATGAAAGTTAGGGAGGACTTTATCATGACTTCCAATTTTTTCCATCTGGATAAAATAGCTAAAGAGTAGCCTCATGCTGTTTAGGTTTGAAAATAAGGATAATGACTTACTGGCATAGATTCCTAAGATAAGCAACTGCTTCCTCATCCTTTGGAGCCTTTAAATGGGAAAAGGTTGCTGGTGAGCTGCATTCCCCAGCGCAGGAGAACATGTTGATCCTGGTGTTGTTCACTTACAGAGTAGAATAAGTAAAAATCTGTAGTTCATATTGTTTGTTTATCCTTGTTCCTTAAAAGAATATGCACAGCAATTTCATTTGAAAATGAGACACTGAATTCCCTTACTTCTCTTCCACAGCTTACACAGCAAAATTAATAACAATACTGAAGCAAATCCCAACATGACTTCCATTAAAAAAGAGAACTTTTGTGAGCATGATGTGAAAAAGCTAGAGAGTACTTGTCAGCAAAGTTACACAAAATTGTCTGTGGAAGTTGGTGCAAAACATGTGAATTTACCACAGACAGGCCACACGTGTAACTGGGAGGCTGAGGACAAAGTCTTGGATACACATCCCGGGAAGGGGCCGCAGGCTGGAGACCTCTTTAAAAATGCCAACATTGATCAGATGAACAAAACTGGCCAGCAGGCTCAGAGGGGCTGCGAGGAGAGCAGTGAGAGTTGGACTCAGAGGAATTTGTCATCAGGCCAGTCTTTGAAAATGGGAAATACAAAACTTCCTTCCAAAGACAGCGAGACAGATGGACAAGTGGCTTCATGCAATTCACAGAAGCCCAAGAGTTGCAATTCTGTCTGTTTAGTGGGTGAACAAGAGGAAGGAGATGTAGTTCCAGAAAGTCCACTTTCAGATGCTGGTTGTGATGCCTCTGTACCTGATCTTGGAGGTCCTGGGAAACTGAACAAAGGTCAAAGCAGCTCAGGGGACTCTCCTGCTTTTGAGAAAGAGAGTGAACCGGAGTCACCAATGGATGTAGATAATTCCAAAAACAGCTGCCATGGGTCAGAGGCTGATGAAGAAACGAGTCCATTTCTGGATGAGCGAGAGGAGAATAATGTGTCAAAATCCATAAACAAATCCTTTAGGATGCAATATGGGGATGCTGAATTGGAGTCTAGAAAGTCACGTTTTTCTGCCAAGATCTGTGAAAGCTTTGAGGAAACAGATAATTCTGTTAAAGAGGACAGTCTGCATATAAAGTCACCTGGAACTCCTCCTGCTTCATCATCAGAATGCAAAGGTGTAAAACAGGGTGTGAAAAGAGACTCCAAAATCACCTCTCACTTCATGAGGATACCTAAAATTGAGGAGAAAAGGTAGTGTTCTGTCTGTCTGCTTTATCTCTTCATTTCATGCTTGGAAATTTCCTCTTCGGTTGTAGCATTTTGGAGGGTGGATTGTATGAAGAATTTTGCAAAGTGTATTTTGAGACACCAAGACAACTCTTATGTAATATTGAACTTATTTTTATTGGGTCTGCTGTGTTTTTTAAAGGATATGGTTGTCCAGTGAAATTTTTAAAATCATTTGAGATCTGTTAAAATTGGGAATTAAGACACAGGAGGAAGTGGATTTTCTTTATCAAAGTAGCAATTTAAGACCATGGGGTTTTTTAAAGCTGGAAAATGAATGGTGGTACAGGAGTGCTTTATGGAATGGATCTTTAGCATTCATTATTTCATTCAAAATACTTGAAGAAACTGATATTTTCTTGGTTTTATTAGTTTTATCTGTCAAAAATAGTGAATTTTGTTGGACCATCAGTGCTATTGATGCTTTGATTGAAATAGACAGGAAAAATTTCACTTTTAAAAGCAGTTGTAGAGATGTTTCTATTTTTGTTTTGTTTGTTTGTTTTGTTTGGCTTTAGTCATCATTTGTTAGAGAGGAGGACCAAGGATTACACACCACAGCAATGGAAATGGTGGCCCTGAGCATGACAGGACTCTGAACAGCAGGTGGTGTGTAAGGACAGAGGGATAATCTGCTCTGAAGGGCTTAGATTTCAGTGGAGTTGGGGAAGTGAATGAGCAACTAAGAAATGAGCAGAAAGAAAAGGACTGTGTGTGTTGGTATAACGTGCAATTGCCTCACTAGACTCAAGTCCTTAAGGGCAAGAAAGTAGTTCTGCACATCTTCACTGGCACGTGGTTTCTGGATGTGAAGAGCAGCTCAAGGAACTTTTCACGGAAATGGAAGAGACTGACAGTGGGTGGAGTTTGCATGTGAGAAACCTTAACAGCAGGATGAGTGTGTATGTGGAGAGCAGAAAGAGAGGTGGTTCTGAGCAAATTCTTCATCCATTCATTTTTCCTAAAAAAAGGTATGGAAAGTTGAAAATGATGGTTTCAAGAAGTTCTCTTTTTATTAATTTAAATGATTGAAAGCAGCAACCCTAGTGAGAAAGGGTGCTTAAGGAATTTGTTTGCTTTTTTATTTTCAGTTTGAGGAAGGAATCTGTGCATTTGTGCATGCACACATTTGCTTTCAAACAGTTGGGAAAAGGCTGTAGAAGATATCCTGACAGACACAGACCAGGGAGTCTGTCTCCTGTCCACAGATAAACAGACCCTGTTGGGAAGCGTGACTGCAGAGGAATACCCTGCCTTGCTAACCCCACTGCAGTGCTGTGAAGGTGTTTGCAGCCTGTAGAGAAGGGTGTTTTGGTAGAGTCGTGTGTGTGTGTTGGGGAGGAGGAGGCTGCTGGTGGTGGGAGTTTCCCCAGTAAAGCTTTGGCCTGGGGCCACAGCAAAGGCTGGCAAATAAACTGACTCTGGTGGTTATAACCCTGGGGTGGAAGTTTGTGTATTTACCTACCAGATCTTTCAGTGGAAATAAAATATTTTTAATGTGTTGTGTTTTAACAGCAGGAAAGAAAAGTGTGAATTCAAACCCCAGAGGCCAGGAAGGAAGATTGCTAAATATACACCCCCTGTGCTTCCAAGTAACAAGAAGTGGTTTGGGACACCGCTGGAGGAGATGAGGAGGATGCCGATGTGCGGGGCCCGTCTGCCCCACCTGCGACCCTCGGCCAGCCACACAGTGACCGTCAGGGTACGAGGGCTCAGGCTGTCACCTGAGATCAAACCTCTCACTCAGTGTTCAGGAATGGGAAATGCCAAATGTCAGGCTGAGATTTCGACATCCTGCTAATACTATGTCTTTACTATTCCTTGCGAGTGGGCTGGGACATCTGATCATCCTGAAAATTTCTGATGCACAGAATTAGGATATTAGAATCCAAAAGAAACATAATCATGGTTGTACTGTCTGTGTCTTGTTAGGGACAAGTATTTTTCTTTTGCATGGGTGTCCTGTGTGTTTCCTTGTCTGAGTTATAAACTGTGGGAATTTAAATACGTCTGCAGTTAAATCTGTACTTCTAATATTTTCCTGCTGTATTTGATATGATTCTGATTTGGATTCAAGACATACAAAAGGTTTAAGATATGAAAAAGACAAAGAATGAAGAAGACTTTCTATCAATTTTACTACTGCATTTTGGATGGAATCTGATGTTTGCCTTTAATCCTTTGGAGTAGTATGTAGTCCAGTTATTGCTGAAATAAAATGTGACCAGAAACTTGTAGGGTCAAGGATAAATCCCAACCAAAAGAAAAGCACATTGAGTTTAAACATACATTCTGGGACAAGAGGTGCTGGCCAGAGGGCTGTGTATCAAGTAAGTCTTTAAGAATGTGGTGTTATTTCTTTTTCCATTTCTGATGTTCAGTGGATTAAATTTGAAATATTGCTCTATCTGTAGTGATTTCTCATCCTTTTCAGTGTTAGGTTAAAAATATTATTTCTGCACATGACTATTTGAAACTATATTTTGAAAATATTTGTGTGAAACTGTGTAGATACTTAAATTCATAAATGAGGAAATCTTTAGCTGCTAATGGGATAAATGGTAGTTGAATATGTTGCCTTTATTTGAGTGTGTTTCAAGAGGTCAAATGATAAGGTGGCATTCTTTTCAACAAGATTAACAGATGGATTTTTTCTTACTGAAAATCCATCGTGTTTGTAGCTTCCCCCTTTCCAAAAAGGGTGGCTGTAGATGAGAGCCTTTTTAAGCTGTGTTCTTGCTTACTTTTTATTTCTTCTATTTAAAAACTTGAAAGTAGAGTCTGAACTTTTTCCCCCTCTCCTTCTGTGTTACAGGTAGATCTTCTGAGGGAAGGAGAGGTACCTAAACCTTTTCCAACTCACTACAAAGATTTATGGGACAACAAGCATGTTAAAATGCCCTGCTCAGAACAAAACTTATACCCTGTAGAGGATGAGGTAAGATTAAGTATTTACAGTTGTGTAATCAAGTAAGTTTGTTTACACATAGATGAGTTTTCAGTCTGCTGCATTTGCTCAGTTGTCAAGCTGTGTATGGAATTAGAAAATCAAGCCTGAAAAGCTGAATTCTGGGTCGTGGTGCTTCAGACAGAGCAGGGACTTTTTTTCTAGTAATTATTTTATGCAGCAAGTGAGTTGATGATGCATATATTTCTATACTTAAATGGAGTGTAAGCTTAAGCTCCTTATAAATTATGTATTTATTTACTTACATATTTATATGGTATATATTTTGTGTGTGTGTGTAAAGCAATTTACAGTGCCAATGGAAGTGAATGGATTTGTAACCACAGTTTCATTACAGTGCTCTGTCAGGTATTGCTGACAGTGAGGTGTATCTGACTGTTGTGCTGCTATAACAATGGCAGAGATTGGAGTTGGCCCTGAATGGTTTGTTGATCTGCTATTCCTTGTTACTGCTTGAGACTTAATTAAACATTCCCACTGAAATACTTCAGGCTGGCTGATTTGCACATCCTGTAGTGAAAATGGTATAATGAATATTGGTACTTGACTCGGGAGCAGAAAATTCCTACAGCCTCTATGAAATACACTCAGTCTTTCATTTATCAGTTTTCCAGGTGGGCATAATATGAATGTAATTGATGTTTCAGAGATAACATGTTGGTAAGATAGATCTTTGTTGCCAGATGAGCAAGATGATTTGTCTCTGCCCTTGTAAGAAATGTGGTAGTCTGGTAAGAAATGTCATTATTGCTGGCAGTGGGCTCTCTGACTGAGGAAGAAAATCACAGGATGTCTTGAGTTTGGGTTGGCACAAGAGTCAGCCACAGCACCATGTTTTTATCTTCTGAGCCCTTAAAGTTCTTGGAATTGCTTTTTTATATAGTTAGTTCAGTTTATGTTCTTAAGTTGCAGATTTTATGAAGTATAGTCATGTTTTATCCTCAAAATTCACTTTCTTTACGAGGAATGTGTTGAACATTATTTGTCCTCCTTGAGATGGCATGAGGAAGAGTGCTGTGTTTGTGAAAAAGAGCTCTATGAGTTTTGTGAATGCTTCAATTAAAGATGAATACTTACAAGAAATATAATGCAGAGGACTAGAAGTTGCAGAAGTTACTTTGCAGATACTCAAAAGATGAGTATTTTTAAAGTACTTCACAAATGAAGCAAAGCTTATTTAAAAAATATATGAAGGAAGACAATTATTAGTAAATGTGTCTTTCTGTTTTGGATAACCTAATCTGACTTTGTTTTGGGCTTTTGCTTTAAAGAATGGAGATAGAACTGCTGGAAGTCGATGGGAACTCATCCAAACTGCCTTACTTAACAAATTTACCTGCTCACATGATTTGAAGGTAAGCTTCTCAATTTGAAATCAGGTCTATGTACGTGTAAGTGCATTGAGATTCTCTGTGTACTGAAAGTGATTCTGGCTTAGTCTTACTTGTTTAATTACTTAAAAAAAATATTAAAAAATCTGTGCTGTTCAAAGGATTGCTTAATGAATTGAAGTTCTCAATGAATCCTAAGTGTTACTACTGAATTTATTAGGTATTATTAAAATAGGCTGTCTTTTTTAAGTTTACATAAAACTGTGTTTGTCCAGCAGTATCTACTAGTGCGTGGTAAATGCAGCGTGAGGGCTTTCTGTGGCCAGATGGCAGGGGATGCACAGGTGAGAGAGAGTTTGAAATAGTGGCTTTTGCTTCAGTTCACTCCACTAAAACCACAACAATTCAAGCTGCTGACAAAAATCTGTAGATTTTGGAGACTAATGCTCTGTTGATAACTCTTACAGTTACATTACATGAATTGTGATTTGGAGGAGCTTAGAATTGCTTCTCTTTTTTTTGTGAAAAATAATGTAATTTCTGTTATACCTGAAAGGCAGGGAAAGAGAAGAATGCAAAAGCTACAGATAAACTGTAAATGAATAAATAGTGCATACCCAGCAACTGATGAGACTTCCCTTGACAGTAATATTTGATTTGTTCTTTTTTTCTGCTGTGAGTTTTTTAAGGTTATGTTGTTGTAGAGGCCTATTTAATTCGGTAGTTGTTCTGATTCTTTAAGTTCCTAAACTGGTACAACTTCTGCTGCATTGCTGAGAAACACCTTTCATTGGTATTTTTAAAAAGGGCAGGCATGGGATGCAAAGGGTTCATGTTGTGTGCTGGCAGATCCGAGCCTGCTTTGTCTTGTTGTGTGCTAGGAGGAAAAACCGGTAGACTGAAGCTTATTCAGTGCTGAACCTTAAATACAGGGCTCAGTATCATGTTAGTAACAGTGTTATGGATTTTGGTGGGCTCTGTGGCAGGTTTTAGCCACCAGATGGTGCTGTTCCTTCAACAAGGAAATTTCCTGACATGGCTTTTGATTCCCTTAATAATGATCTCTAAGCTCTCTTTCATTGTGTTTTCTAGGAGGCCATACTGAGGTACAATGTTGCTTATTCCAAGAAATGGGATTTCACAGCCCTTACCGACTTCTGTGAGAAGGTAAAATAGGAAAAAGCATAAAATAAAAGTGTCTACTTTGCCTGTATGTCTCAGTGCTTTTGGCTTTATTTCTACTTTCAAGGGGAAGGGGTTTGCATTCATCATCTGTGTGAGCAGCTGTTTGGCTGATGAGAACTTCAGCTGAAGCAATAATTATACTTTATAAACTGGCTTATTTTAACTCTTAAACATGTAATTTGGGTGCTTCAGTAACACCTAAGCTTACTGAAGGTAAGGTGATAAGTGCCCTTTCTCTGTTTCATGAATACAATTCTGACTGACAATTAGAAACTGCTAATTAAAGCATCATGGGAGACTAAATGAGATGCAATAGAAACTGTTGTATTTTTCTTCCACTATCTCAGAAGTACTTCTGAAGCACATGTGCTTGTTGTCTTGGGAGGGGATTGCTAAGCTCTATTAAGGTTCAGTGGAAACTGAATTTGATTTGAAGTTCATTTTGTTAGTTGTGTATGTAAATAGATTTCTGCTCAGGTCCTGTGATCAGAGGAGCTGCTCTCTCTGTTGCCTGTTCCGTTGTGGGTAGGGACTGCTCTTTCACAGAATGAGTTTCCTTTGCATAGAGCACAGTGTTGTTACTATTGACAAAAGGTAGCTATAAAAATGCTGGTGGTATCATCTTTGCAAAGCACAGAGTTTCTGTGCTCACCCATCTTGCCCATTTAGTGCTCCCTCCTCTCAGCTCTGGGGTCTCTGTTTTTCAGGCTGTCATGGAGCGATAATAGACATGTGGGCATCTGGCCTCTTTCATAGAATCATAGAATGGATTGGGTTGGAAAAGACCTCCGAGATCATCAAGTCCAACCCTTGGTCCAACTCCAGTCCCTTTACCAGATCATGGCACTCAGTGCCGCGTCCAATCTCAGTTTAAAAACCTTCAGGGATGGTGAATCCACCACCTCTCTGGGCAGCCCATTCCAATGCCTGAGCACTCTCTCTGGAAAGAATTTTTTTCTGATATCCAACTTAAATTTCCCCTGGCAGAGCTTGAGCCCGTGCCCCCTTGTCCTCTTTGCTCCTGTTGACTCTTGTGCTAACTGAAGTTAATTTGTTCAACTGTTCACTCTTGTGTTATTAAAGAATACATATTTAAATTAGAATGTATTAAAGTGCAAGTGCTATTTAGTTAAAAATCTGACTCAGGAATGTACCCCACTTGCATCATACTGCTACAAGCACAGCTGAGCTTGTCCTGATGTGTTTGTATTGTGCATTTGGGATCTTGGAAATTATGGGTGATTAAATTCCAAGATCATCAGCCAGAGAGCGTAAGTAATATCAGCTGTCTCCAGAGAAGAGAGGGACAATAGGGAAATAAACTATGTGTTGGGCATCAGTCTTTCACTGAGGATGAAAATTCTGTATCCTGGGAATGATGGTTCATTTGTGGGGTTCCCAGATGAAGGGAGGAGAGTTGTTTCATACACAGAATTCAGAGTAAGTTAGAGTGTGCAGCATTATATTAAATAAGAAACAATGAAGTGCTTGTGACACAGTGGGCTCTTATAGGCCACAATAGCAAAATCTTACCCTGGCTTGCTTGTGTAGAGTTTAGTGAACAGACCATGTGAAGGGGGGGATATGTTTTGCAGAGAAATGCCAGAATATTTCCTGTTGTAAAGGGATGTGTGAACTCTTCCAGCTTTGTAAACTAACAAGGCACCTGCTTTCAGGGACTGTTTGCAGCCTGCTTAAGTGAAAAGCTCTTGAGTGAAAGTTGACCTCACCTGTGGAAATGATCTACATGTACTAACTGTAGTGAACTGTAGTGCTTTTGAATTTACTGTGTTTGGGGGCCAGTGGTTAAGGACATACCAAGGGCATACTGAGTGTGTTTTGTGTTTATGCTGTGGTTTGGAAGGTACAGGGGAGCTGTTTCAGGTGATGTTTGGCCAGTGAAGGTTGTGAGGGGCTTGGTTAAAAGGAAAGCTGACTTCAGTAATCAGCCCAAAGGGAGTGACAGCAGCTCAACAGGAGGAGAAATAGTCACAAATACATATTAAAAGAAAAAGATTAAAAGAAAGTCTAGTTGTGTAAATATCTGTTTATATTCTTGGGTACTCTTGACTTTCAGTGCATGCTTAGCCAAGAATTCTGTGATCTGATTTGGAAGGAAGCTTTGTCTGCAAATTTAATGGTGTGTCTTCTAAGGATTCAAGGCCAGAGTATTTAGATGTTAAATCAATAGGTCTGTGTTGGGTAAACTATAAGGCGTCATTTGTCATTTTCTCTTCTGATTATGGACACAGTTCACCTCACCTATTAATTTGTTGAATGTTGTTTTATCAGTCTTAAATTGGCATTCTTTTGAGGTAGTTTCCTTGCAAGCTACACAGTGAAAATATGCATTATTTTTAAATCCTAATCTGTAAGATTCAAATCAATTTTCTTGTAATAACAGTAATTACCAGTTTCTTTGTTTTGTTTCACTTCCTTTAAGATTAAAACACTTCCAGCTTTCTTAACTAATAGGAAATAAATACCATGTATGTGAGCTGGGATTTTTTTCCAAAATAAGAACCTGAATGGTTCTGCAGTTTGTTCAAAGTGTTGTCAGAAGAGGGAGCCCTCACGCTTTTCAAAAGGGAATACAGAGGATGCTGTGGCCTTACATCAGGTTTTGAAGGTATTTGGAGAAGTTGCTGTTAGAAAGATCCCATTGACACCCACACAGATACTGTGATGGACTGGAAATTTCTGAAACTGATTACTGCAAGTGAAGAGTGGTGTGAGGAAGTGCTGCTGATTACTTGTTTTTTTAACTCTTAGACTTTCTAGACATCTTTTGTTGATGGGCTTTCATGAACTTTTGTCCATTTTTATAATCTTATGACTTTTCTGGATTGAAGTTGAGAGACAGAAGTGGCCTTGTCATGCAGGGCCTATTGTGGCACAGCATCAGCAGGAGGTGCTGCTGACAGAAAGGCATGGGTTCTGTACACTGGCCCCTTTTAGGAGGAGAAAATAGTAAAGGTCATTGACATTTTAAATGAACCTCTTTTGAAGGCACTCAGGTCTCTTAAAACCTGATTTTCCAGGCTCCCTGTAGAACTTTAAACCCTTGGTGCCTACTTGACTCAAGTAGGAATACTTACAGGGATATGCTGTTGGTATCTCTACGAAGACACACTTCACTATATAATACTCAGTTTGCAACTCTTATATTTGGGTTTTAGGGTAGGGAAAAGTGTGTCTGTCTGCAGTGCCTGTGCAAAGATGGCTTGTGGTCTTACTGTCTTCTGGGAAAGCTGTTTGAAGCCCATCACTATTTAATGACCAGGAACTGCATATTTGCTGTTGATTCCCATATAAATTCCGCATTCAGGAAATATTTTTATATTACAAAAGAAGCTCTCTAACTTTTACATTTGTATTTTTCTATGAGATTGAAAGAAGCATGATAATGCTCTTAAAAAGAAGACCAGTCTCTTCCCTGTCTGTACTTAATTGCAGAGAAGGGCCTTCAGCATGAAGGAAGAACGTCCTGCACCACTTTATCTGTGCTCCCTTTTCTCCTTTTCCAGTCGAGCATGAGCTCACTGGTTTTAGCCTCAAAATTGACTGTTAGCAGTTGGGGTTTTTATGGCAGAAATCTCAGCTTACCCTCAAATCTGATAAAAAGCCACGAAGCAAGAAAACAAAGACACTTGTCAAGCTGAAGGAATATATGGCTGTTTTTCTTTGCCCTTTAGTTGTGCTTTTACATGATGTAGAATGTGGACTTTTGAAAATGTTTATCTTACAATTACAGCTGTAATTAGTTTTGAAGGAGGATCAGAAAAGAAGTTCTGTTTCTCACTTCTTTTCACTAGAACTTGCATGATGGTAATCCTTCTGGATGCTGGATAATTTAGAAGTTAGGAACAGTGCTGTGAGGCTTTGTTACCCTCTGCTTTTACATGCAGGTATCTGCTTGTAAATGTCTAGAACCTCACTTAATGCCTCCTTCAAAAGTTCTATAAATGTAATTTAAAATACTTAGATTTATTAATATGTAATACACAAGATAAATACACAAAGGAATTAATTTATGAATACAGCTTTTTCTGTTTTCTATATATATCACACAGCCATATTACATATGTTTTGCACTTCCAAAAATCTGTTTTCCTTTTCATGAAAAGTCAAAGTTAATGATTGTACTAGAAATTACTTTTCATTTGCACAATCCTTACTATTTAAATTTTGGCCTAGCAATATTTATATGGACATGTGCACACACACTTTCTAAGTCACCACTTCTCCTGCTGCAGGTGTTCCATGCAGATTCTTAAAATGTGGAGTGTTGGAACGTGTTACAGTGAGTCTTATTTCTGTTAGTCCTTTGCATTTAAGAATAATTAAAATAAATAGAGAATAACTGATATGTTTCACTGAAACACCTGGCATGTGTGTGTGTTACTGAATTGTTGAATTGTGGTATAAACCTTGAAAACCTGAGATAATATCTACAGAATGGGCTTTAGTGCCATTTTTGGCCAAACTGTAGTTTCTCATTTCAATATATGCTACTACAGAGTATACCAGAACATTTGGCCTGAACTTTTTAGTTGTCAGATGCAAGTAATTGAGTTAAGATGGAGAATACTAAATGTTGGAGAACTGAACAAAGCAATCAGATGTGCAAATATTGCCAGTGTGTCTCATTCCTCTCTGAGAAGAATTAATTGCATTTTGAGATCACTCAATAAAATTAAGAACTGGTTTTTTGATGAAATACTCCAGTTGCAAAATTTCAAACAGCCTCTGAACCACCCGAGCTTTATATGTGTGTGTGTGTGGTCTTATCCTTAATAACTGCAAACTTACCTTGAAAAATTTTGTAAATTTCCTGGGCAGTTTGGGAAATTATGCTTCCATTTTTTTACCATTATTTCAAACTTTCATCTGAAAAAAAGGACTGTAAATGCAACATCTGAAGATGTTGCAAATGCAGTATAGTCTAGTTGGATTATGGTTGAGCTCTGGATTTTCATTCATTTGAAAAAGACCAAACAAAACACACCACTGTTAAGTGTGTGCGTATCTTGGTAAATTTTTGTATTCCAATAAGGCTTCACCCCATTCCTGTCTCCTTGCAGGTCTTAAGAACCATGTCAGTCTTCCCTGTATGTTTTGTTGTTTGAATGATCTGCTTGAAAAAAATTATTGCTGTAATCAGTGATACTGGGATAGAAGGAATTCCGAAGTACCAAATTGTTCTGGTGACTGGATTTTTGATAAATCATTTTTATAATTGTGTGGACAGTGCCAAGAGCAGTAGTGAGCATTTTACAGAGATGTCAGCCCTACAAATGTGTAGGCTTTTAAGCAAGAAACAGAATGTCCCAAGGCTGAAAATAGCCTGTCCATTGCTCCTTGCTGGATTTCATTTTAGTCCAGATGTTTTCAAGCAATTTCCATTACATCAGATTACTACCTTTGTCAAATCTAAACTGAAAAGGTCTTTTGAGTGTGCCATGAAGGGTTTTCTTTTTACAGAAAGGTATTTATTCTCATATTGGACAAAAGGTGAGCTCTTCTGAGATGGGGGAATATGCATTTTGTACTCATTCAAAACATTAGAAGATAAACACTGTAAAGGACACAGAATATTGAATTACAGGCTTATTCTTAGTTTTCTGTACTTTCTTGGCAGAACAGTTGAGTGTTTTTAAGTGGTGTTTTGTAAGCACTGTCACAATGACTGTTGAGCTGGACTTACCAGGAAAGGATATCTGCACATACCAGGTGTAGTTGTATTTACACTGTGTCTTAAGTGTTTGTGGATACTTAATGCTTTATTAAACATCTTTACAAAGACACTTTCTGAGAGTCTCTTTCATAGTTGTTCACTGTACTGAGAACATTCCTAGTAAATATAAATGTTCTGGTTTTAAAAGCTGTCTTCTGATGTGTGCTTTGTTTTGTTTTGGGATCACTGGGCTGATGAATAGATACATTTACTTCCATTGGATTACGTGTAGTCATCAGTTATCTGTGCTCAACTGTCTATCCCAAATGACCAAGAGAAGCTCTTTTGGTTGTGTGGGCTCTCCTTAACTGCTTTGTGCTTTTGGATTTTTTTTAATTTATAATGTATCAGAGCAATTAGGGGGAAAAAAATTAAGAACCAACCGACCATCCAAAAACCAACACCCCCCTCCAAAAAACAAAGCCCAACAAAACAAATGCTAATGGTCAAAGCTTTGAAGAGACATTCTCTCTGAAAAGGTGTACATGGAATTAGGAAAAGGATAAAGAGGCATTGCCATTGCTGGGATAGTTATGAAGGCATAAGTGAAGAGTATTGTAACTATACTCCCATTTTTTATACTTCTGGCTCTTCATCTGAAAAACTGAATTTGCTGATACTGCTTCCCTGTGGAGTTTGTCACCAGCTGCCCTGCATTCTGTAACGGGCAGGTTTACAAAGATGGCAAAGTGTGTACCCTGAATATGGGCAGAGGGTCTTATTTGGCCAACTGTGTTGTCTCATGAAGCTTCTAGAGCCAAGCTTATTGGTTTCAAAAGTGGTTGAAAAATATGTATTTAATATCTGATGGCTTTCAAATGCTTCTACCACTATGGTTTTCAGCAGATGTTTTGAAGACGTAGCATCATTAAACATTTTTCCCCCAAGTGCTGTATTTAGAGAGGAAAAGGTTCTGAATAAATCTGGAAACAGATTGTTTTCACTCTTAACTTGTGTTAATCAGACGAAAGGTACTTTTTTTTTTTCTCTAATGTTACAGCCCTGCTGTAGAAACAGTCATTGTCCCCTCCACTGCTCTGCTTCCCAAGAGTAACTTGAAAGTACTTAGAAAGCAGTATTTGGCTTTTCATCCCAGGACTCTTCACTGCTTTGGAAATGGTTGTGATGCCTCTGCCCATGACAGAATCCCTTCACAAGAGCACACAGGCAGAGTCTGGGGGTGGCCTGTAGAGAATCAGGACTGAGATTTCACTCACTGGTAATGAAAATGATTGAGGTTACATTTCCAGTACCCTGGAAGTATAAACTGGGCTTCTAAAACTTGATTGTAATATTGCCAAGGTCATGGGTTCAATCCCCTGTGTGGGCCATTGACTTAAGAGTTGGACTCGATGATCCTTGTGGGTCCCTTCCAACTCAGAATAGTCTGTGATTCTGTAAAACCCTTAAGAGAAGACTGAAAAATAAATGCGCATTTTCCTCTCAGATTTTATTTAGAGTGTTTAAAAGCTTTGAAAACAAAGCAGGAATTGCTACGGATGATACACCTGAGAGATCATTCCAGGGCTGGATTGGCAGAAGACGTGAATGCCTTTGTGGGGGGAAAAAATTAAACAAAAATGAATTAACCTCTGCCTTGTAAGCTGTCTTCTTTTTTGCTTTTGAAGTGTCAGTTTGTGGGTTTGATAAATGTCAGAAGCATTTTTCTTCTCAAATAAGATTCTTCTCTGCATAATCCAGTGTTACGGTTTTTCCCCTCTTTCCTCCAAAGATTACTTTGTCCTTCCTTTGGTTTCTAATCAGACAAGTGCTCAAGAAATGGGATGGATTTGACAGCTAAGTGTGTTTCCTACTGAATTAGTTTTGCAAGGGAACTAAAGGAGGCAGATGAGAGT
The DNA here is from genome assembly GCA_013396695.1 of Sakesphorus luctuosus. NCBI lineage: Eukaryota > Metazoa > Chordata > Aves > Passeriformes > Thamnophilidae > Sakesphorus > Sakesphorus luctuosus. The sequence goes on along the minus strand of VWZD01008010.1, from coordinate 27,888 downwards.
ATCCTTTCCTACAGATTTGGAAGTTAATTAACTTAATGAAATGGGAACTGAAATGTGCACACACATGCACACCCCTCCTTTCTTCTAGGTTTCAGTCTGTCTATAATATTTGACTTGACAAAGAGTCCCTTTCAGATAAGTACACGAGTTGGTGGGCTGCAGCCTGGTGTCTCTGTCTGAGTGTGAGGGACACTAATAGTTGTGGCACAGTGTGTTAATTCATCTCCTCCCTGTTCAGAAGAGAAGGCTTTCGAGAGTACACTTAGTGAAGCTTGTCTGGGGGCGTATTCACTTTAATACGTTTGTTTTAAAGTCAACCAGTAAAAACTTGTTGAGGCTTTTTTGCTTGTTTTCTTCCCAGCTGTTCCAAATAACAGATTGAGAAAGTCTACTTTTAGGATTCTGCAATGTTTAAAAGCACTCATGACAAGGATTAGGGGAAGAAAGGGAGTACAGGTTGCCAGTCTGAGGTTGGTTTACTTTCAGGTAGAAGATTTCAGTGTCATGGACAGTGGCTTGGTTACTTTATTGGCACTGTGAAGTTCTAGTCATGAGTTTAGACTCCACCATGTGTAAGTGTTGAAGAGTACACAAAAAGCATGTGACTTCTGTATGAGACAGGAGAACAGCTAAGTAAGTACAGGTTGCTCTGGAAGGAAGCGAATATGAAGACAACATTACTCAGTGCATAAAGGAGCAGCCACATGTCATTGCTTGAACACACTCGGGTATTTCAGTGTCTCAGAATCATAGAGTCATTTAGGTTGGAAAGGACCTTTAAGTTCATAGAAACAAACCCTTGACCCAACACTGCCAAGGCCACCACTAAACTGTGTCTGTAAGCACCACACCCACATGTTTTTAAATACCTCCAAGGATGGTGTTTCATCTGTTTCCCTGGGCAGCCTGTGCCAATGCTTTACAACCTTTTGTGCCCTAATTTTCTACACCTCTATTTGAAATCATGTTTCTCGTCTTGGAAGTATTCACTGTGAGGCTCGAAATGCTGTGTAGAAGTATGCAGGAATATTTTATTTGAGACAAGTTATTTGGTTTGTCTAATTACTTGGTTCAGCGTGACTACCTCCAATCATGTGGTATCTTACACTAAAATGGTCAGGAAGCTTCTTGCTGGAAAGGCAGTTCAGGGTAGTGACTGCTGGTACTCAGCACTTACAGCATGAGGCCTTATGGCAGCTGGGGGGGAAAGTCGGGAGCTCAAAATCCATTAGAATTAGGAAATAAGAGACACATAGTCTGAAGGAAGCAGTCTGGTTTTCCTCTTCATCCTGAGAACATGATTCAATTGGTCCTTGTCCTACCACAAAAGTTAATGTGGGGATATAAAATGAAACAAATTGAAAGCATTAAGCCATTGCTGCCTTGGTGTGCTGGTTGCCTGTTGCATGATGGCTCTACCTTCCCATGTGATAGATGGAGCTGTCCAAATTTGTGTTCTCTCTGTGCAGTTTGTTTGCTTTGATGAGCTGTCAGATTTAGATTTAAACTCTCTACCATCACTATCACCCCATGCTACTGCAGATTCTTCTTATTAGGACTGTCAGAATTCTCGGCCGTTATGTTTTGGAGGACTGGTTTATGGTGACAAGAGGCCATTACTTACAGCTGCATTTAGTCAGGCCTCTTTGCTGCAGTATAAATGTTCCTTTTGCTAAATTGCAATGCAGGTTTGGCCAAGAGCTCGTCCCTCTGCTACGGCTCACTGAGCCATTTGCATCTTTTGAATGGGAACCTTAAGTCATGTTCATTTAATCAGTCACTCCAGTGCAAATAGTGATGAAATTGCCAAGTGATTTCTTTGGGAAAAGACAAGTCATGCTTTGCAACTCTGATTCCATGTACTTTTCCCTCAGGGTATAACTCCTGCTTTTATTTACTTCCTCCATGTTTTGCTTGATTGGAGGGCTGAATAAAGTCAACAGTGTATATATGTTTTTATGGCAAATCCTGAAGGAAGGTGTGAAGGGCATGTATGCATAGTATAAGGAAAGAAGAAACTGATCAGTTGTTTAAAGCCAAAATTGCTATGGTACTTAATGTGTTTTCCTTTATCAAAAATAGTCGTCAACCATTTCATATTTTAGAATTCCTGAAGTTACAGAACAAATTTCAGTGTTCTTTAAAAATGGCAAATTAGTCCTTTCTCTTAATGTTTGCAGAGTTGTAGCCTTGGAAGACGTTGTACACAGTTAAAACCATGTTACTGGATAGACACAGACATTCCTGCACTAACAGATTTACTTCCAAGTGAGGTGCTTTTTGTAATAGCCTCATTCTGACTAGAATATTGTTGCTTTTTTCAGCAAGAAGAATTGCAACTGATACCTGCCTTTGTAGCCCATTGACGAGCGTGCTACTGGCTCTGTCTCACCTACCACCCACTCTGCACACATCTAATAATGCATGGCTTTTTGGTAGGCTGCTCTGACTTACTCATGCAGAGGAAGATTACCCCTCATCCCCATGGTATTTTCCTGTAGCACTAGCGAGCTGAAGGATCTCAGGAAATTGTCAGATTAGCATGGGAACTGGTGAAATGTGCTGGTTGTGTGTGTGTGTTTGATGGGATAGAACGACAGATCCCTCTTTCAGCAGCATCAGATATGTAGAATATGTAATAGCACTCTAAATATGCTGGATTTTACATCAGTACAAGTCACTGCTTCCTGAAGAGGGTTTCCTTCTAATTAATTCTCTTTTACTTCTGTGCCCAAGTTTCCTTCTAATTAATTCTTCTTTAGTTCTGTGCCCAGGTGTTCTCTGTGCTGATGCTGGATTCTCCCAGGTTGGCATTTGCATTGTGGGATGTCTGCCAGATGTAGTTGTGGTGTCAGCACTCCACGTCCTGGAATCCTTTCACTTTCCATGATTGAGTGTTCTTTTTTTGCTGCTTTCAGAGTCTGAAAAGACTGTCAGAGATAACACCAGGCTCTGTGTTGTGCTCAGCATAGCTGAGAATACACAGTGACAGTGGTTGGTCTACAAAGCTGAACCTGTGATGGTGTGTGGATTAGTGGTCAGAAGAGGGTGAGGGCCAAGCAGCCAGGAATTTGCAGTGTTCCTTTTCATAGAAGCCTCATAGGAATGTTACCTGTCCAGGAAGAGCCGTGAGCAGAAAGGATAGGCTGTAGTTGTGTGGCTTGGTGGTTTGAGAGTGACCAGTGCTGACTTAGGAGTCTTGGCCAGGTCTGTGAACTCACAACAATCGTATTTTTGAAGTTGTGGAGTCCTCATGGCACCCAATGCTTTTAAAAAAATTCACTTCATTTACATGTCAGAATAACCAGAAGTCAATGAGAACACTTCTGGGCATTAACAGCTCTAAATTTTAATGTTTTGTATTCATGGAGGTGTAGTAAAAGTCATACATAGAAATAACATTGAGAAGAGAACGTATTCTGGTACCTCAATAGGAAGGTAAGAAGTAGGAAAAGTAGAATTTCAGAGTTGAAGAAGTGACCTTTGTGGTTAAGCATTCTGCATCAGAGCTGAGCTGTGCAATTGCTGGCCTGCTTTTGTTTTGGGAAGAAATTGTCTCATACTATTATTATGTTGTTTTCAAAGAAGCATAAAGAAAAGGTTGAAGTCTTGACAGCTGTGACAAAGTCCAGTGCCATAATGTGTCACCAGATAAGTGATACTGTACAGTCTGTGGCAGTCAGCAAACCATAGCAGCCACTATTTATGTGTCAGCTTTAAAAGAGAGGAAGTGTTACCCGAAGGGGAGAGAATATCAGAATTTGACAGCCTGGTGGACATCTGAGGTTAAATGTCATCTTTTGAATAGATATAACTTATGTATTCATTCTGTGTGTTGAGATCTGAAATTGCAGACTTTAAATGCTCATTTTGTTACTTTATGGCACTTAAAAACATTGTGCCCAGGAACAGAACAGTTTCCTGCTAGAGCAGATGATGTTAAAGGTTAGGTCTTAGTTTTCAATATATGACTTCTGCTCTGTAAATATGTGGGTGCATATGCAGCCAGCAGCAGGAGAGAGATGCATCTTCCTTCTTTCCTAATCTTAAAAAATAAATTTATTTTCAGTAGTAATTTGTATATTACTTGGATTTCTCTTCTGTTATATCAAATGATTTTCATGTTTCCTGGACTTGCTGGGTTTTTGTAAGTCCTTGTTTGTTTAATTTTAAAACTTCAAGTTAAAACCTTATTTGTATGTCTCCATGAGCAGCATACATAATACATAGAAAGTAACTGTATAGGTCTTGGGATTGTTTTATTTTCCTCCTTTTCCCTACCAGAAATTTTTTGTCCTTTGAGCATTGTTTGTGTTTTGGTTTTTAACTTCTTGAGTATTCTTACCCATTTATATCAATTGGAGTGGGAGAGGATAGAGCAAAGATTTCTATAGTTATTTGAATGATCTTGGAAGAATAGAAGTTGTAGCCTTCAAACAGTATTTTCAACCTTTATGAGGAACAGCATGCTTTGAATCAGAGGCTGTGTATTTTCCTCTTCTTGAGAGAATTGCCAGTATCTTTTTTACATTCTGAAGCCTATGTGAGACTTTAAATTGAAATGTGAATTACAATACTCTGATTATATGGCTACAGTGATCACTTTCTGTGATTTCACAATTAGTCTGAAGTGCTGCAGAGACTGATAGTAATACCTTCATGCTGTTTCATCCCTTGGGTTTGCTGCTGGTTTTGTGTGAAATTGATAGTAAATCAAACTATTGCCTAAGTATTACTTGAAAAGTAATATTCTGTAGTTTTAAAGCCACTGTTTCAGAATTTGAATGATTTCAGTATAGGAACTGATAGAGAGTAGTGGTCTCACATACAGGTTCACTGGCTGTAGGGGAAGGAGGGAGACAGATAGCACAACTGTGACCTTTGTGTTCCTCTCCCCAGCTTTAGTGCATGGTGTGCTAATCCAACAGCCAGTCACATCTGCTGCCTGCATCCCTAGATGAGAGGAAAAACTTCTGCTGCATAGGAAGATGAAGATTGTGCTTTTCTCTTGATCTTCTTTCAGCCCGTTCATAGGGCAAAATGTGAAAGTTTTGAGGCTTTTGTGCTGGGTCATGTGTTGCAGCTGCACCACTTTATGTTGCTTTTCTTCTTAAAACCTCCTGTCCCAGCTTTTCTTAGAAGAGCATTGCCCACCATAAAGAGCTTTTTGCACCTTTTAGAGACAGGCATATGATACATGAATAGGGGTGTGGGTGGGTTCATCCAAACCCTGGGACTGTGATGTTGAGCTCTGAACTGGCAGCTGCAACTTAGAAGAGGAACCTTGGGTTTTCTCTGAATATAGTGGCTTGAGATGCTTTGGCAGCCAAACATGTCAATGGTGGGCCAGACAGTGTCAGGGTGGGAACTGAGAATAGGGCAAGAAGGATTTGATGTGACTGGGCTTGATGATGAAAGCTTTGAGAAGCCTGAGAAACATTAATGTGCCCGTTTATTTTCAGTGTTGTCAATTCTGGTCTTCCCTTCTCAGGAGGAATGTTAGAACAGGTAGAGAGAGAGAGGGACAGCTAAGACAGTCACGGTATCAGCTGTCTTACAGGAAGAGACTGAAAAGATGCAGCTTTGCATGTGGGACCAGGCAGTCTGCACCTGTTACATGATGCAATGGCTGCAGTCCTTGAGGCAATGTGGTGATGGATGGCATCCTGTTGCATAGGATTCCCTGTTGCTGCTGTAGAGGCCCACTGATCTGATCCAAGAGTGCATTTCCTCTGTCCTGAATGAGAGAATGTCACAGGTACTTGTCTTGGACTATGACCTGAATATGAAATTCAGGTAAATTGTTCCAGTACTTCTGTGGTTAGGTAGTGATTTTTCAGCTGAGAATTTGGTTCATGGCTTTGGAAAGAGTCAAATGGTAACTTATTCAAGGTTTTTTTAAAGGGCATTTGATGACATGTTTTCTCAACGTCAGCTTTTGAGAGTTGTTTCTGTGTTTCAATCAGTGGATTATTGCAGGTAAATTCAGTGGGGTGCTGTGATGAAAATACTAGATTTGCATGAAGCTAAGAGGACCTGGGTTTTTTCTCATTTCTTTTGAATTGGTTCTCTTTTCAGAAACTTTCTGTTCAATCATTATTTCTGAGGTAAAATGCTTTTTTTCTTCTTTGTTTTTATCAGGTTCTTGAAGATGCAGAGGCTCAACATCTATTCCAATCCATTCTTCCTGATATGGTCAAGCTGGCGCTCTGTCTCCCTACCATCTGCACCCAGGTAGGTAACACAGGCAGCCAGTGTTCTGGCAGACCATTCTCTGCAAACTGAAACTGATGACTCAGGTCAGAACATCAGGACCATGGTATGTTCTTTATAAAAGCTGCAAATTTTGTGTTGAATGCAGCTGAGGCCTTGGGAGCAGAATGTACAATACACATCTGAAATTACATATATTTTCACACATACAAACCTTAAATAGTTCTTTGTTAGTGCTGTGGGAATTATTTCTGTAAGTAAAGCTGATAAAAGAGAATAGGACAGTTCAAGTAAGGATACAGGTTAACACATTAGCAGGGTAACAACTCCTAATATGTAAACTTTTGTTACCATTTTCTAAATTGATTCTGTTGGAGAGGAGGAAGGAAAATTCTCCCACCTTTGTTATGCTGCAAAAGTCCTAAAGTAGATAAATAATTTCAAACTGTGAATATTTCTTGATTTTTTTTTCTATTAACTTGATGAGGGAAGTTGGTTGAGAGTGCTGTGAAATTTCTGAACACAAAGTCAAGCTCAAGACTTGGAAGTTCATGTAGTAATGCCTTTCATAAAGATCATGTACAGTTACGCAGTGTAAATTGTGAAGACATTTGTCAGACTCATTTTTTGGTTAGACATAAAGCTAAGTTTGTTCTGATATAACACTACCCAAAATATTCTATTTTTAGAGGTTTTTAGAACTAACTAGAGTGAGCATCTGAGGCTTTTTTATCCCTCTAGCTGTGTGACTTCAGACATCATGGTATGGTGTGTTAATTACATAGCCATTAGACAGAATGAGATTCAGTGAATGTGAAGGTGGTAGTTATAGGAATGAAGGAAAACTTGCTTGTTTGCTGAAATAAACAGGGCTGTGTATTCAAGAGTCTAAATTAGCAGCAATTTCTGTATTCATAACTAAAAGGATGAAAATGTAGCTGCTCAGCTCTACTGGAGCCAGGCTAATGATGATGGCTGAGAATTTGGGAAGAAGAGGTGAAAACTGTTCTCTTTCTCATGTCAAGTTGGTTTACTGTAATTGTTGCTCCGTAGCACTCAGAATTATATGTCCCCTACCCCCTCGTATTATCACAAAGTTAATAAAAATGCCATGAATGTAGTGAGCCAAAATTCCAAATCAGGAGGCTAATGCCTGATAAAACAGATGTATGACAAAGTGGGACTGAGCTTTTTGTTCATTTGAATTGTAAAAGAATGGGTAATATTGCACTTTCTGCAAATACTGTCAGTGTTATTTCTTCAAGTAGGATGGAAAAAAATCAAAACTAGTCATAGAATTATGACTTCCTTGTTTCCTTATAAAGTTTTAAGCATGGTTATTGTAGCTGAAAGCATTCCTTAAGGATTCTTAACTATACATCTGTTGGACATAGATTTTTACTTCAGTTTTTAACATTGTCCGGGATGGGCAACATCCTGTCTATTTTTTCTCCTCTCCATTCTCCATGATTTTGTTTGATAACTTGTGTTTTCCTGATCTTTCTTTTTATTATTGATTAGAAATCTGCAGTTTGTCAGGCAAGCCTTTTCTGAATTGTCTTGAATAAACTGTTGTTGACTTTAATGGTGCTGCTGATTAAAGGCTTTACCAATGGCCTAAATTACTCTTGCTCTAATATAAGAAATGTAATTTTGTGGTCCTGTTTTTTCTTTCAAAAAGGGTAAGCTAATTATTTTTCTCTCTCCTTCCCTCCCTCCCCCTCACTTGTTTTGTCGGTAGCCGATACCTCTCCTGAAACAAAAGATGAATCACTCCATCACAATGTCACAGGAACAGATTGCCAGCTTTCTAGCCAATGCTTTTTTCTGTACTTTTCCACGTCGCAATGCGAAGATGAAGTCTGAGTATTCTAGTTATCCAGACATTAACTTCAACAGGTATGGCACTCTGCAGTAAATGAAGCCCATAACCCTCCCATGAAAATATTACTGTTGTATCTGTGGGAGAAACTGGTTTGTTTCGTGTTTCTGTCACTAGTATCAGTAGTTTGCTTTTTTGTTTTTTTCTGTCCCTCTTAGGGAGCAGAAAATGTGCAACTATGTAAGAAAGGATCTCATGCACAGGAAGATATGATTAGTACTCCCAGGTTTTTTTTCCTGTGTGAACGTGCACAGACACACTCTTGCTCTGGCATAATTAGACTGATAAAATTCCCTGCCTCTTCATAAGCCAGTCCTCTGCAAATGGTATATTTTAGTTGTGCTTCAAGCATTCTGTGTATTTAAATTAAAGATCAATGTTTCCCCAGCCGTGTTTCTGTTGTCTGTGTGTCACTATCAGGGGTGATCTGCACAATAAGTCAGATCAATAGGACTTTGTTCTTCAGCATCCATACAATCATTTTAAGGCAGTTGTAGGAGCTGCATGTTGAAATTAACCTGTCCTTTTCACTACAAGTTAGCCTAGAAAAGATTTTAAGGCCACAGTAAAAATTTACTTAAAGATACTCTGATTTCTAAGCAAACCTTTATTCCTTTTTCCTCAGTGCTAACTTGCAAACAGATTTGATTGGAGCTTTTTCTTCACGTCTATTTTATAATTTAAATATGCTTATTTCAATTTTAAATGAGGGAAGAGGATAGATTATTGAGCCAAAGTTTTTGTTATTCCTTGCTGCTAACATACAGGTGTGACAGGCAGTGGGTAAAACAAGAGGGAATGTATCAGTGAGAGGGGGACTGGCACGATAAAAACAAAAGGAAACTGAGGAGTAGTGGAGAGAGTACCACAAGTCTGTACAGTTTTCTGCTACTGTATATAACCTGACTTAGTTAAATCTGAAATAAGGGGAGAGAAGAAGGATGCTTAGTATCCTATTTCATTTTTCTTGCTGCCACCTCTGTATTTTCTCACCCTTCAAAGTTAGTTCTTTAGTAGCAAGGACAGAGTAAAATGCTGGTTTTTTCAGCTATTGTTTCAGGCTTTCAAAGATGACAAGTTTTGGTTCACTGCAGTGTGTATTTTCAGCTTTTATACAAAAGCCTTTTGTGAAGCTGGATATACCCAAAAGGCAATAGGCAATGACTGAAGTTAAAATGTTTGTGACTTTTTTCCCCCCTGTTTATAACAATGTTTTGATGTAAAGGCTCTGGAGGCTGCTCTGCTCTGTGTGCTTAGGGATGGGCATAACAGATTGTTCACACAGCAACCTTTTGTCCTCACAGTATTATGGTCTGCAGCTTTTTCCAGACTTAGTTCTTTCCTCAGCATAATTCATCTGCTACATGGCTGTGACAGAATAACTTTGTTCTTTGGGTACCAAAAAATAATCTGTGGTTTCCTAACAAAGCAACATTGCTGAGTGGATGCCAACACTTTTTCTTTCGCAAGGGTGGTGTTCAGCAATCCTTGTCCTGCCTGCTCACACAGAAGGCTTCCACCCTCCCTTCTCCTCTCTGAGACTGAAATACTGAAATTCTTGACTTTTAAGTTAGAAACACAACTGTGTAAGTTTTCTTGTGCTTTTCTGTTTTACACAGCTGTCTTTTGTCAACTCACTTTTTGCAGACTTAAATATTAGTACTGTTTTATAAATTGTAACATAGTTATTGTTTTTATATTTGAATGCTGCTGAGTTCCCTCTTTCCTCCTCGCCTTCTCCCTGTGATAGGTTTTTATGTGGCATTCAGTACAATGTTGTAAGTTCCACCCCTGCTCCGCCCAAGGTACAAATCTGTTTGATAAAACAGCGGTCAGTGCAAGATACTGAGAATGTACTCACAGAGACACCTGCAGCTGATTGGAGGGAAGGCTGTTCTCTGTGTTAGTATTAACCTTTGTCATCTGTGTTTTACCTCTCCTGTCCTGTCTGTTAGTCTTGCCAAATGAGAGGAGGAAATAAGTGGCCATTCCTCTTTTGACACTGAAGTGCTTGAGTTAATAGTATGTTGTGGCTCTTACAGTCTGTTTTGATTATTCATCTTGCTACAGGCTGAAAGTCACCTGTGTGTAATGAAATACTCACTAATTTAATTGAATCCTTCCCTTTTGTACTTGGCAAGGATGGGCCTGTTATGATTCTTAAGTCATTAATAGCATAATTCATTTCAAAAACAGTTGACAAAATGGAGTTTGTAGTTTAAGTGCTTTAATATTTATGAATTCAGTAGGTAGAATGGCATCCATTCAGTGGCCAAACATTAGATCATACTAAATAGCATAAAATACTGCTTCAAAACATCAAACTAAATTTAGTGTGTCCAATTTTTCTTTTTAAAAAACACTACTTAATATATATAATGGCGTTGGATTGGGCAGCTTTATGTAAAAATAACCCATCACTAAAGAAATACTTGAATTAATCTTTCTGATGAATTTGTGGTGGAAGTTGCATCCTAGTTGAATGTAGAGCCTGAATTGCATTGACTCTCTACATTTATGATGTTGGTTGCAAAGTAGTTTCTTGTGGTGATAGTCATAACCTTCTTTGGTGACTAGTTTGTGGTTTAATGTAGGACTTTCGTGAAAAATATATTCCTCTTGAAATATCCTAAGTTTGAAACTTGCTTTCTTGCATTTATTTTTATGAGATGCTGAAATGGATACCATCCACTGTTGGACAAGACTGCGCTGTGGATGTTGTTCTTTCCCACTGCTGAACAAGTTATCAGACCTGTGTTAAGACACTATAGAATGTGGTAGTTTAGGAAACTACTTGGTTGGGTTTTATGTGAAAGCAAAACATGAGGAAAAATATCTGCAATCTTGAGTTGGTGTTCTGGAAAGGACATAGGTTTGTCAAGGACCTGCTTTGCTTCTACTGGGTCTTTGACCTGCTACAGATCTGTTCTTACCTGTTGTGTCAAGTTACAATAACCTATTCAAAACACTCCCACGGTTAAAGACGGGATGTTTTGTGTCTGTAGTAGCTGTCACCAAAGCCATTGGGGTTGAATTCATAACTGGACACGCTGTATCGGATGACAGAAACCTGGTGGATCGTTTGGCACATACCTTAGTGGGTGTCCTGGTCTGAGACCACCAGCATTCCACTAGGACTGAATTTCTTAATCTTTATCAAACAAACCTTTAAAGTAATTTCAGGTGATTGGAAATGAGAGGGGAAATACAGTAGTTAAGATATATGTCTTTTATGGAATATATAATATGTGAAAGGAAATGAGAAACTACAGTACATTTATGCAGGAGAATTGAAATCTAATTTACCTGTAATGCAATTGTCTCTCCATAAACAACATCAATTTCACAACACTAATGAATATTCTCTGGGGAATAAATTATCTAGTGACTTTAAGAGACTACTGAGATGCATTGCTCCTCTGAAAAGTGGTTTAGGATTTTCTGAGTGTACAGACACTGATCCTACAAAGCTAATTCTGATAGGCCTGCCACGTGGGGAGAGCCCTTCCCAAATCTTCGTTCGTGAACTCTGGCCATTAATGGGGCGAACCCCACTCAATAAATAATCAACTGAAACAGCTTTCTTGGAAAATACTTGAGGCAAAGGATATGGGTAATCAATGTACTTCCAGTTATTCTTATATGGAAGGCTGTTTTGCCTTCATATATTCAAGGAATGAGAGAGGTTGTTCTGCATCCTGTGCAATCATGGGATAAGCACACATGATTATATCCACATCTCAAGTCTTGCATGGTGTGGCTCTCCCTCTCTGTGCACATGAATGCTTGCAGCTTTCCTAGACCTGAGATACACTGATATCTATAGGCAGTTCTTATTGTGGGTGTGACTAAGGTTGTCTTGAGCACAACTGAATTACAGTGTCAAATCATAATATTGTGACAGAACCCTTACTGGAACAAAGTGCTTCAATAAGCTGTGCTTAGTATTGGAAATCAAAGCTTAAAAGATATTTCATTACAAATATGATCCTAGTTTTGAAAAAAGTAGGGGTTTATATTTCTATTCTGTTTTCTGGAACTTCACTTTTTTTTAAAATTATTCCAAGGGGTTGGGAATTGCAGGAGAAGGATGGAAGAGATGTCTCTCATGTGCTTCCCAGTGCAACGGATGCAATCCTAAATGATGAGGTTATTGGGCCATTCAGCACTGTATTAGTTTTTCCTTGCAGGTGCTGTGTATCTGTGAAATTTCAGTGGTTCCCACTGAGGGTGCTCAGCAACTGAGGATACTCAGCCATTTAATCAAAATAGCCCTCAATCATGTGGAGAGCAATACAAGTTGACAGTAATATATCTAAGCATTCTATTTCCACCCCTACATGTGTATACATGTATCAGATAAACATAGGCTTGAAATGCAGCAAGACAGAAACCCAAGATATTTGTTTTATTCTCTTTTCCAAGTGTTATGTCATCCTAAACCTTAGCTAAAAGCTCTGTTTCGTGGTTAGCTGTTGTTGACATCGAAGGAAATGTCTGTTCAATATTTTCATTTCTGCCCGAACTTTCCATCCTTTCCCCTGCCTGATCCCTTTCCTGGGTGAAATTCATCTATCTGTACCACTTCCTTCTAAGTCCTTCCTTCACTTTGATTTGTAGCAGAAAAAAGAGGTTTTAGTAAAATGTTTTATACTTAAATGTTACATTATCTTTAGTAAGGTCACACTGAAATGTCAGAAAGAACACAAGTGTGGCTTCAACTATAGTAATAAAGTCACTGTTTAATGCCTGTTGGGGAGTTAAATAAAAAGCACACAGTTAATTGTAGGGATCACAAGTCAAAAATTGTGCATCTGCACTTCTGCAAACAGCACCCATGAAATGCCATGGATTTATGAATGGGAAGGATTCTTTGAAGTGTGATCCATACTGCAAATTTTTGTGTATTGTTAGAGCATGGGCACTTTTCTGAGTCTTACAATAGGTTCTGATTTCAGTGTAAAGACATGATTATCCTCTTTGAAATGAAACATTCAAAGGAAGCCCAGCCTAGGTATGGAAATACCATTACAAAGTTAGTTAACTGGGAGTTTAAATCACATGATTGTAATGGCTCCTGTTGGAGCCAGTTCTTAAAGTAACATCAGGGGAGCAGTTTAGCTCCTTGGAAATGCAATTTTACTAGTAAATACTGTATTTTAATTATACATTAATCAGAAGCAATATCTCAGAACTGTTTACCTAGGCAGATTCAAATTCTCCCCAGTAAATTGTGTGCATGCCAAGGTCACTTCTGTGAAGCTCTTCATGTTCTTAAATCATGTTCCTGTTGCATCCTTGGCAATGCAGCCTTTGCACTTCCTTACAGATTTGCCACTTGCTTCAGCACTGGAAGGAGTTAGGAGCAGGTTCTTTAGAGCTTTTGGCTCCAGCTTTAGAAGGTAGAAATGTTGGTTGAAAATACAGGTTTGAGTTTGCAGTTGAGACTGCAAAAACCAGAATATTGATTACAATTTTAAAATATTTTTTTCCAATCTAAAGTTTTTAGGAAAACACTAATGTAAAACAAATGCACATTTTCATAATAGTTATGAAATAGTATAAACTATTGCCTTGTAACTTTACTATATGTTTACTGACAGTTGTTTTACCCTTTCCCAATATCAGTTCTTATTATTTTTAATATTTTATTTCTCCTATATAGGATTTCTCCTCAAAACAATTTAGCATCTGAATATTTGCTAGGATAGAGTTTCCATTTAGGCACAATGACTTTAACAGTCTACTTTTGTTTATGACATTGTTCACACAACTGTTTTAAAGTCTCTGACCTTGATACTTCAATGTATCTCTGTAGAGATCTTCTGTGTGATTAACGTTGCCACTACCTTGGCTTGGAATGAGGAGAGCCATAGACTAATTTAACAGCTGTGTTTGGTGATCGGCCCTGGGAGCTTCCTTAGCTCCTGGACCTGCTAAGTGGAAGTTTGCAGCATGGCAGTGGGAACGTCCTGTGCAAAGCTAAACAGCTTACATGTGCAGGTGCCAGTAATATTTCAGTTAGTTCACCTGAAAGGGAGCTGGAAGTACTTTGCATTTGATTTACAGTGCACTTCATTTGGATGAGTTCTTTAATTGAATTAATGGGTTTTGGCTCTCTGTGGTTCTGTCAGGAAATTATGTGGTTTGCACTTAGATTTTTGGGTGGGGTTTTTTTAGTAGAATCTTTGTCTTAGTGCTTGAAGAAGAATTAATTTAATGTCTCAATGATGCCTTCATGTAGCTTTAGTCTTTAAATTACTTGCTTAAAAATAAAATTTCCCATAATGTTGCCTAATCAATCATATCAGAAATAAAATTCAAGGTTAAAACATCCATAACTTTTCCATGGGATGTCCTCACTTAAATTAATGGGGCAGGACTGGATCATTTTCAAATCATGTAAATATCATTTGCTTTTCCTGTTGCATTCATAAATATGACTGGTTTTAGCTTGATCTAACTTATTCCAGGCATAGTTTTTCAAGTTCTGCACTTCTTCTGCCCAGTCTGCTCATTATATGGAATCAGGACTGCCTTTGTGACACAAAGAACTCTCTCCTGACAGCTTGCAACTTAAGCAAGTTGTCAATTTGCTGTAAAGAGGCAAAAAACTTAGTAAAGGCACGATCAGGCTAATAGATAAATTAGGCAGTTTAAAAGCTTCATACCAAATGAGGCTTCAAGTTAAAAGATCAGAGGTAATTTAGGCATTTAGATAAGACCTACACACACACACACACACACACACACACACACACACACACACACACACACACACACACAAACTGCTTTTATTTACCCCTTAGCTGTGCAAGCACAATGGCTTGATTGAACTCCCATATTGGCCCATTTTAGAATAGGCTGTGTAAGTCTGGAGTTTGCCTTCGTAAAGTCCTGATTCACTATTCAAAGAATAACAAGTTAATAAAATTAGCTTCTGTGACTTAATATAGATTTTG
Organism: Sakesphorus luctuosus; assembly: GCA_013396695.1. NCBI lineage: Eukaryota > Metazoa > Chordata > Aves > Passeriformes > Thamnophilidae > Sakesphorus > Sakesphorus luctuosus. Next base: position 12,831 of record VWZD01008010.1, on the reverse strand, counting down.
GATGATATTGATCTATTCAGCCTGTATACATCTTAAGAATTTTCAAATACTGAAAAAATCTAGTTCACTTCACTTCTGAAAGCTGAATTTACCTGATGGCATTCTGGTTTTAAAGACCTGCTGTCATTCCAGTACAGGAAAACAAATGAATAATGTTGTGTCATTCCTTTACTTAGACTGTTTACTGGGAGGGAATCTTACATCCTTGGGGCTTTCACTGGATCAGACGTCTTTTAGTGAGCTTCCTACTCAAAGGGTATTATTTCTGAAGTCACTGCTGTTCTTCCTTCCAGATAAATTCCATTATGTGTTGCCAATAACAATGCCGTGTCACTCTGTTGGAAGTGAAATTAAGTAATGTGTGTTCAAGTAGCTGGAAGGCAGATGATGCAGTAAAAGTATTTCAGCTAGCCTTAAAAGAATGCATTCACTTCAGGGCTAAAAATAGGATGCTTCTTTTTAATGCTTAGGTTTTTTACAAATGAATGTTAGAATGCCATTAAAGCCTGGGGGATGGTGCCATTGCTGTTGGGGGAAGGTGCTTTTCTCTACAAACAGTGCTGGGGCACTGCAGCTCCTCAGACAACACAACTGCAGTAATTGCTCTGTATAACTCACTGAGCTGAAAGAGCGGTAAGACCTTGGAGTACTTAACATACGTGTTTTCACCTCTAGGTCACTTATTTTAATCCAAGCCTGTTAACCTTTTGGTCTGTTGCAAATAAAACTAGTAGTTTTCCTGAATGTTCATATTGAAATTACCTTTTTTTGTATTAGAAGATTGGTGCAAGTGACACACGCATTGACTTGGCATCATCATCAGAGATGTAGCAAGTCAACAAACATATTGCTTCTGAAAACTCGTGTTACAGAGGGCTGTCTAGAGTACAGTACTTAATGCAAGACTAATGTAATATGTGCATACTAATTATAAAAAACCAAATTGAAGTTAGTAAGTAGCATTGATTACTATGCACTAATTGATTGCTTTTATTTATTGTTTTTCAGATTGTTTGAAGGACGATCACCAAGAAAGCCTGAAAAACTTAAGACCCTTTTCTGCTATTTTAGAAGAGTCACAGAAAAAAGTATATCCTTTATTATTTTTTTAAGCTACAAAGCAGATACATAAAAAAATTAATCCCATTAAATTTAGAAATGGCTATGCAGGAGTCTGATGGAAGTGTGTAACAGAAGCCAGCTTGCCAAGTACACTAATGCTCATATACATATGATTACCATGTACATGATGCACACAAGCCAGTTTTTTGCTTCTGAGTAATAGATACATATATATATGTGTATATAAGGGGTGTGTATAAAATATAGAGATACATTTTCACCCCCCTGTAGATAGGTAGATAGATAGGTAGATACGTAGATAGATAGATAGATAGATAGATAGATAGATAGATAGATAGATATAAAAGTGTGTGTTTATCATTGTGTATATGTGCAGGTATAAATCTGTGTATATGTATCATGTTTGTAATATATGCAACTACTTGCAGAATGAGAGTGTTGGGGGAACTTGGCACTAAATACAGTCATTAAACTCACAGACTTAAAGATTTTGAGTCAAGTGTCACGGTTCCTGCAGTATGCAATTCTTTGACTAGAAAGTTTGTAGTCCTGAGGGATTTTCCCCTACTTGTGTTGGTATTTCAAGTGTTTCCCTTCACTGTGTCCAAAGCAAAGCTGTTGTGAAGTTTGCCCAGTTCAAATAAAAGTGATAGCAAGGCAAGAGATATCTCTAACTCTTTGAGAAGTTAGTGCATAGTCAGATCTTCTGTTATTACCATGAACTTGAACATCTGCATAAGCTTTCAAAAACAGATTTATTTTTGTTAGAAATATATCATAGTTTCTGTGTTGCATTTTCGGGTAGAGTTTCTACTGCAGTAACATGCATCACATCTGCAGCAATATCCTTACTACAGTATTTTTTAAAGAACTATTTCTTTACATGTCAACATTTTGCTATTAGCTTCATATTTTCTCAGAAAGGTTTGTTTTAGAAGAAAGACAGCTATAAACCTATTAAATATAAAGAGCCCTCCACTTGGTTCAGTCCATCTGCTGTTCATCATTTTAATTCACCACAAACTAAATGCAGCTATATCCTGTTTCAGCTGTCAGACTTTCAGCAAAGTCAGTAGAACTAAATCTCTGAGATAAAAAGTAAATTGTGATCTACGTGTGGGACTGAGAAGAAAGATGGTGTACTCACTTTTTTGAATACTTGAGTAATTTTTCATGCAAAGCAACTCCTCAATTTAAGCAGCTGTACCTGAACTTCTGTGCATATGAAATCTGTTGTAAACATGCTTTATGAAATTACCACATTAGATTTCCTAACATCATAATTTTAAATATTTAATGAGATTGTTGAATGCTCTTCTTGAATTAAAAACTTCTATTGTACCTTAAAAATACCCCATTTCTTTTTTAAAAAAAATTTGTAAAATACTGCAGTTGATACCAAGAGTTCCCTTCTGGTAAATCTCTTGATTACTGAAAGCTCTGCACTTCTTTTAAGAGAAAGTAACCCTTCTTTTCCCTAAACTCCTATAAATTGTGAAGGAAAGCATAGGACAGTTTAAGGCTTTTAGAACAATGATTTTGTGCTTTACATACTGTTTTGAAGGTTTTCACAAGCCACTGCAGTAGACTTACTGCAGCAAAGAAGTGAGTTTCAAATGAAGTTTTTATTAGGATGACATCACCGTATAAAAGGTTGATATTTCCTTTCTGGTGCAAAACTGAACTTTTTCGAGTAAAAATGGGAGAAAAGATGATACTGCCTCCTTCCTGCAGTGAGCAACAGCTCCTCTTTTGAAAACAGGAGTCTTTTCTCAGTGGGAATACAGTGAATTTCACTAGGATTCTGACAGGACTGAAAACTGTTTGATTTGGGATCCACTAACACCATCATGATTGACTTAGTGGGCCTTTCTTGGAAATATGAGCTGCTGCTCCATCCATCTATAGGTTGAGTGTTCTGTGTTTTGCCTGTTGTCACTGAACAGTAGCTGCTGTTAAAAGTGTACAGTTTATTTTTTAATAAGTGGCAGCATATATTTTGCTTCAGCTACTGAGTCTTTCTAGTAGTGTTTACTATTAAAGGGAAAATCACTTAAGAAATAGTTTTTCCTTGATTTGGAAAAACAAAAATACTTAAACTGCACAAAGCAGGAAAAGAAGTAAATATTCTGGTCTTCATGTTACTTGTCTTCAACGTGAGCATGGGCTGTCAGGGAAGGGTTCAAAGCAGCTCTTGGGGAAAGCTGAGCTCTTGGTTTCTACAAAGAATTATGTTTGTAATTTTAAAAGCTTACCAGTTAAAATAATCCAAGGACTGAAGCTCTCCTACTTAATACATTTTCCTTTGGGGTTGGTTTGCCTGTAGAACCTACGGGATTGGTGACGTTCACACGGCAGTGTCTCCAGGAGTTTCCAGACTGGGAGAGGTAAGTCAAACATCCTGTTAATGTAAGAAATTTCTTGAGTCTATGATAGCTGCATTGCATGCATTTGGAATTGATTCAGGCCTGGAAGAACTACAAAACAATGTTTTTTATAAAACAAATAAGAAAACAGTCTTTGCTATGGATCATTGCAGAAAGGAATGCAGAAGGAAGTGGGTGAACTGCCACAAGGAGCTTGTGTCCTGAGTTTTCCAATATGTTTGTTTGTCTGTAGAGCCAACAAGTCTTGAGTAAAGTTGTAAAACAGTAGCATGTCTTTGGTGCTGTTGCTTCGTTGGGAAAAAAGAGAGAGATGACTTGATTTAAGAAATGACAGGAAATATAAAATATGGGTGATAACCAGCACAAACACAAATGTAGCAGTTTTCTTGCTGGTTAACAAGTTAGTGTGGGATAAACTCCAATTTCAAATCTGTGGTTTTGTGATGAAAGAGGTGGGAAAACTGAACAGTTGACTGTGTTAAATCTTTGCAAATTGTTTCTGAAAGGCAAATATATTTTCTTTAATCCATCATGGTTTGTGTTCTTTTGAAAGCAGCTTATGTTTAAAGTGTGTAAAGGGTTTGGATGAGTTTTGTTTTATAATGGATGTTTTTGTGTGAAGGTTCTGTAATTATCCTTTCTGTACAATATTTGTCCTCAATGGTAGATCTCAGAAAAAACTGTCTAGATTGCATGTCACCTATGAAGGCACCATTGAAAGCAATGGACAAGGTATGCTACAGGTGAGTGCATAGAACAGTTAATGTGGTTTTTGTCATACTTTTATGGTCTGCCAGCTTAATGAAGTTGTTTATCCTCAATTGACTTAAGTGACAATATGTTATGCAGTGTAAAAGAGACATCAAAATTAATTCCATGGGCAATCTTAACACTGTCAATGTTCCCCAGCTTGTCTAGGTAGCACATGTACCTGATACAGAGAGGGCTGACAGAAAATTACAAGCCCTGGACAGCTTCAGGTCTTCTGGTTCAAGCCAGGATCGAAGATTGACAAAATAAAAGATTCAGGCTGGGATCTTGATGACTTGTCAAGGCTTTCAGTTTATTTTTAAAAAAACATTCTTGTGCCCCAGACAGTGACCAGGTCAGTGGTTCAGGAGACTTTCTTGCTGTTGCCAGCACCACTGTTCCTGTCTGGGAGGCAGTCAGCAAAAGAAATTCATAAGGAGGATGTCCTGTCCATATCTGTAGGAAGGAATACATTTGAGTTTTCAAAGTAGTTACTTGCTTTCTGCTTTTCTGTAAAATAGTAGTCTGCCTTCTAGAGTTCTTTTACAAAAAAAAACCAAAATCAAAATTAAAACTTCTTTAGCCAAGGACATGCTGCATAGGAACAGGAAGCAGAAGAGTGCTTTTTTTTCTGCAATGCTTCTTGCACAGGCTTTAAAATGTCTCATGACTTTATGAAACTTGAGCACTAAAATACGTGTTGAAATTATTAAAGACTCAGCAACTGCTCAGTGATAACCATTTTATAGTGTTGCACTCTGCAAAAGAGAGTATTGCCTAGGCTGTGGTGTTTTTCCTCCTGGCTATTTCAAGTCAAACAAAGTCTCTCTGCTCAGATGAAGAGCAGTTGCTCCTGGAGGGAGCAGGATGGCCAAGGCAGGACAGCACAGGAGTCTACCATGATTCATCCCAGACTCAGCTGTCTGGGACAAGCAGGGCAGGAATGGGGACAGGAGCAGTTTCTGCTGGTTGGCCAGTGGCCATCAGCCAGAGAGGTGAGTCAGGGCACCAAGGACAGTCCCAGAGGTCCAGTCAGGAAGTGAGGCCCCAGAGGGGCAGGGCTGGGCTGGGCTGTGTGTGATGTGTCTCAGGCCAGGTCCAGGACAAGGGGCTGTGTTTGTACTGGGGGCCCGAGGGGAGGGGGCTCAGCACAGTTAAAGTGCTTTTGGGGCCCTGGCACATGGAACATTTGAGTAGCTTTCATTTAACTTCTTTTATCATAGTCAAGTTCATTAAATCTTAAACAACTGCAATGTGTTGGTATTTCCAGGATAGACTAAAGGAACATCTGCTGCTGGCTGGCTCTTGCTGTGCTTTAGACTTGCCTCTCACTCAGTTTATAATGTACACAGGTGTTCATGTCACTCCAGCAACTTCTGTTTCCCTCCTGTATATGTGCTCTTATCAGCTGTCTAAATAAAAAACAGTAAGAAGATAATAGGATTTTAAAGATGAAGTCACTTTTTAAAATTATAAATTTACATGGGCAGTTAATTTACATAAATAGTAATTACTTTATTGACTAAACAAAATCTTTTAAAATCTGTTTTTTGTATGAAACTTGCAACATATGAATAATTGCAGCAAAGAGTAGTCCAGAGCTTCTCTGTTTAAAGCAGAAACCTTAATAGGCAAAATGACTTGAGTTGTTTGAGTGCATTTCAAGGAGAATTTGTCAGTGCATTTCAAGGAGAATCCACAAGAGGAGTTTTGGGGTATAGAATGGTTACAAGGGCAGTGCTAATCTAAAAATGCTTTGGTGTGGACAGCTGGGGCAGAATGCTTATTAAAGGACAACTTAATGGTTTTTAATGCCCCTAAAAAGCAAAAAGAATGCTGTAATTTGCTGTTTTCATCTCTCACATTTAATGAAATGTGTTTTATTCCTAAGTTTGTGCTCCTCAAGGAAAACCCACAAAACCTGCATTCAGAGTATTTGAGATGCAAAATTTGTTTTCCTGTGCAATGTCTCACTTAAGTTTTCTGAGCAGTCGAATGGAAAAAAAGAGAAAGGCATGATTATGTTAATCATTCCCTCTGCTTGTATTTTTAAGTGATAGCAGCAGATTTCAAGAGAGTTACTGAAATTTGTACAGGACTTTATTTACCTTGGTAAATGAAAGGATTTTATGCTGTTGGGTTATCTCATAATCCTCCTGAATGTATTTTTGTTAGGTTGATTTTGCAAACCGTTTTGTTGGAGGTGGTGTGACTGGGGCAGGACTGGTACAAGAAGAAATTCGGTTTTTAATCAATCCAGAACTGATTGTATCGAGGCTCATCACTGAAGTCTTGGATCACAATGAATGTCTTATCATCACAGGTTAGTCTTTGCAGAAAAAGTTTCACATCTAATTCTGATTTTATATATAGAAAGCATATTTCAAGTGGAAGTTTAGTATGTTTAAATGCTGTAGGGATAAAAAAAGAAGGGAAAAAAAAGTCAAGACATTTGACAAAGAACTTCCTGCTTTATCCCACCTCTTAGGAACATAGGGATACTGCTCCAATAGATGCTTTGTGAAAGAAGCAAAAAGGAAAAAAAGTGAGAGCAAGCAGACAGAACGTTTTTATCCTTGGAGCCTTTAGCTAAAGGCTGCTCTTGGACAATACAGGTGACAGCCACAAATACCAGCTATTACCTGGTCCCAGCTGTCAGCAGGTAATGCTTCTGTTGCCATTAAAGGATGAGGGATTTTTGTTCCTGTCTGGAATTTGTAACATTTGATGTGATCAGAGGGATTGAAAACTCAGAAGAGGAACTATCTTCTGGTTACCTAAAAGGGGAGGAAGTAGAAGAGGAGAAAATCAGTATTAAAATAGGATAGAAAGTCAGGAACTGTCTCTTCAGGACTTTGATCCTGTAAGTCACGCACACATATTTGTCTTGATTGGAAGTTAGGAGTTTTCAATTACAGCATCACAAGCTACCTGCCTCTCCAGTGTGGTGTTGAGGGGCTGTGTATGGAGATGCCCTGTCTGTCCAGTGCTTTGCTGAAAGGGTTTTCCTATTTTTTTTCCACCTCTGTCATAGAACTCAGAATGTTTTATTATCCAGTGGATCAAAATAGTTTGCATGAAAAGACCAGATGTCCCTGTTAAGAACAGGAGTGGCCAAGGTCATTGGGTGTGTGGCTCGGTTCTATAGATGAGAACACAGTGAGCATTTCTCATGGCTGAAAAGTAAAATTAGGCTATAATCCTTTTTTGTTTTACTCTAAATAACTGCTAAAATGAAAAATATGATCAGAGAGATCCTTTGGGTAAATATTGTAGTTGACTATGTTTATATTTTCAGTCTGCTGTAGTAAAAATGTTGAGTTTAGATACCTGAGCTGTCTCAAAAGTCAAGAATTTGTACAGGTATTAGAATACAATTGTTGGAAAAATCCATCTATGCTCTTTTCTCTCATATGCCTACACAGTAGAAATTTGAGCTTAAATCTTTCAAGTTTTAGTCTGTCCTGAGTTATTGATTGTACTGGGCAGATCATCCTTTGTTTTCAGCGTTGTAGTTGGTAATCTTTTTAAGACAGTGTTTTACTTTGGTTCTGCACCCTGCCAGAATTAATGCCTTTGCTGTGGAAACTTTTTGATAAATTGTTTTTTGTGAGTACCTTTCAAAAAAATTCTTGGCTATCACAAACTTATAGAATATGATACTATATTAACAATTATATATTAACACTGTCCTCTGAGTGAGGCTTTTCTGGGGAGGGTAAAAACAGAGCACAGCTATCAGTGTGAGCAATAACTGACTGAGGAAGACTCTGAATGTTTGGAAAGACCTTCTTCCATTCCCCTGCAAAAAAGTAGTGATTTGGCATGGACAAATAAAGGTGAAGATGTCTTTTCATTGCAGCAACATTTTAGTTTTCTTGAGTACTTTGCAGTGTTTTGCAATCAGTATTTGTGATACAGCGTTCTTCTCTAATGGAAATATCCATTCCATCATTTTTATTTAATCCCTGGAGCTATTCCACTTTGGTGCTTAGCCAAGTCTCCCCTGTGTCACAATCCTCTTGATAAATTACATTTTTGTGATGCATCTTCACTCAGCTGCCTAATGGCCTAACTGTGTAGCTTAAATTTGCAGAGGAGCCCAAGAAATTGGGAGATAAATTAAATCTGTTGTGATTGCACAGTATCTGGTTAAGATCACTGCTGTAATCAATATGGAACTGGTCAAGCAAACAGTCAGGTTCTCCAGCACAGACAGCTACCTACAGAAATGCCAACAGCAATGCCAGAGATTGCCACAGCTACTTTTCTGGTAGAGCTGTGAGGGAATGTGAGTGCTTTTCATTCAGAGATTTTTTTCATTCTGTTTTTCCCCTGTTTGAGCGCCCGTGTACTCAGGCAGTGGCAGGAGCAGATGGAGCTCTGTGTGTTCCATGTTTGCTTTACATCCACAGATGGATCTACGGCCAGTCTGGACCACATCTCAGCAAGGCATTTTTAGAGAATTCTGACCACATTACTCAGGCAGCAAATGAGATAAGATAGTTGGTTCAGCTGAAAATTTACTCAGAGGAGAAAATTGTTTGTCAGCTGGATTTAGCAGGCAGATCGTGCCAGTGTCAGGAGAGCCAGGAGACTAATGGTGGTGTAGGAGAAGGATTGGAAGAACTGATTGAAAGGGAGAGAAGGACCTTCCCCTCCCTTTTGGCACTTGATGTGCCTTTATGTTGGTGACTATAGAATTGTACTCTTGCAATTTTCACATCTGCTTTTTATTCAGTACTACTGCCCCTCCAGAGGTAAAATTTCTAGCTCATAAGAAATACCAGAGGAACACCATGGTGGGGCTTTTCCCCAGTCCCTGGGAGCATTATCAGGCTGTACAGATCATATGCAAATGTAAAGCTGTACAGTGGAGTCTGAGAGAGATCTATTTATTGTTAGCAATAAATGCAAATCTTTCTAGGTTGATGAGCTCCCATAAACACCAACATGTGGCAGTTTCACTGTTTCTCTGATGCTGTAACTTGTACAACTTTCACAAAGGATAGATCTTCCAATGGTACCTTTATATACACTCTTTTAACTTTAGGTAGGCTTTTTTAGGTTTTGTAGCTTGTTTTTAAAGTTCTGATGAAAGTCCACTATGCTTTATATGTGGTTTTTTTTACTGCTTTATTTTTTTAATAAGAAGAAAAAAGATTGACCAGAAACATTAACAAATCCAGCTTATCCTGTACTGCTTCTGTTCTCTCAGCAACAGAAGTTTGGATCCCAATAGTTCAGAGGCAAAAGTATTGTCAGTTGAATAATCATTTTTGCTTGACAAATTTCCAGAGCTTCACTTATGAAAAGTCATTGATTTTCATTAACTTTGGGTTTCTGGGACATGACTTGAGAGTTTGTGTGATTTCTCTGAGTTTCTCTGTTATTGATTTTCTTATATATGTGCGTATGTGTGTGTATTTGCTTGTCTGTTTGTTTCCTGGTGCTTTTGTCATCAGACACTGCAATTCCATAAAAATTAGTGAGAACAATGAACCTTGAAAAAGCCAGCTTAATGCTTTGACTATCATATCCTGGTACAATATATTGATAACCTAGTGGGGGTTTTTCCACATTAGACACCAAAGGAAATGCTTCTTTTTTGAAGTTGGAAGTTTTGGCCTCTAAAGAGAGCTCTGAGAAAAGTCCCATATTTCTTTTGTCTGTCTTTTGTTGCTGTATGCTCACACACTTTTCCCAAGTAAAACTGAATTTTATTTATGTCAGGAAAAGTCTTGCTGCAGGTTGATAGCCTACAATTCAATTAGAAAGTTGATTTCTGAATATTGAAGGTGCTTGCCATTGTCCTTTGTACAGGAGCATGGATGTGTGTGAATATGTGGGCATATTCTGTCATCCACATTCTTGAGAGGATTTTGTAACAGGAAGTGAACTCTTAGTGAGGAATCTTCTACTACCCCACTCACTTTGCACAGCAACTTTTCAAAAAAGCCTTGAGTGGGATTTGTGTGCTTAGTATGGTTAATCATCCAGACAAATCTAAATAAATAATGAGTGGAAAATGGGGCAGATGAGTTAAAGAAGCACTGATAAGACTTGGCAGTTAAAATTAATAAGGGTAAATGGGGAAAATGTCTTGAAGGATATGCATCATTTTAAACAGTTTTTAACAGCTTGTTTCCTACAGTTGGGACTACGGAGGGGAAACATTCAAATTCCCTTGTCAGTGAGGTTTAAAGTTAATTGTTTTGTGTTTTCAGTTGTTCAACTTGAATTGTGTTTTTATTTAGAGATTGGAAAACTAGATTAAATTTAAAATTTTGCATTCACAGAGTATTACTGATCTGCACAATATTTAGGCACTACTCTTGTCTTAATAATCAGGTGTTTTATGCTGTCAGCCTGCTTTTCTTTCTAAAACCTAGTTTTTCCTGTTCTATTTATAGGTATAGCTGATGTCACCAATTAAGGAGTTGCTTAACACTTCTCTTATTACTTTTACTATTTATAACTTGTATACTACATCTTGTATGAGCAAAGTTTTCCAAACAAGTTATCTTTTTCAGTCCCTGCTTTGGAAATTCAGCTGGTGGGAGCGCAGAATAGGGGGAAAAGTTGTGATTTTTCTGCAGCATTACTTCAGGAGTATTTCTTTGTAGCATTTTTGCAACCCCTAGGTTTTGAAGCAAGGTCCTGAAGCTCTATAAAATGAGGTGAAAGGCAGCCTTTTAGAAAGGTTATGATCCTTGTTCCCAGTTCAGGTGTGTTCCTTAATAAGCTGCTTTCTGACAATCCTTAATGCTTGCCAGGATATCCTGTGGGACCTTTTCAAGAGCAGCCAAGTGTGTTCCAGACCATGTTTTTGGGGTTCTTGGGCTTTTACAGGAGTGGCTGGTGGTGCTGACCCCACTGCAGGTGAGAGCAGTGGCCTTTCAGTCCGTTCAGTGCCATTAATTGCTGTGAAATCTGGCAGGTGCTGTGAGGAACCATAGTGCAGAAATCATGCTGAGCAAAATAAAAAGGAAATAGGTGTACTGGGCAATGAGACTGCAAAGCTGTGACAGTCCTCCCTATGCGTGTGTGAGGTTGCCCTCAAGAGCCTGTCGAGCAACAGCTTGGGTAACATTGGCATGTTGGAAATCTGCTTGGTTTCTGACCATCAGGGTTTTCCTCAGCTTCATGGGTTTCAGTTTTGTTAGAGAAATAAAACTTGCTAGAGAAACAAAATGTGTAAACATACAGCTCACCAAATACATTTGAATCTCTTTGTTTTTCTTCTCATGTTTCCTAAACTGTCAGCCCAGATGTTTTCTAAATTGTGTTGAAGTGAGGTTGCCACATCTTTAGTAGCAGAGTGTGACTATGCTAGCATCGTGTTCACAGGTTGTAGCCTCAAAAACAACAAAAAAAGAAAGGCATGGAAGAAAAGGTGACGTGGAACATCACAGTCCTTGTTAACCAGATATTAGCTGGTAAAAAAAAAGGATAACAGATAAACATAAAACAGGCAATTTATTGAGAAGCTATTGAACTTCTTGTTATATAATGGACAGCACATGTGGATCTTCACTTGTAGTGTTCTGTGGTGGATGCTACTCCTCACCCGTGGGAAAGGAGCTTTACAAGATGATCTGGTATTCTTGATGCAAATACGAATTCTCTGTTTTCCATTGCTTCTGGGAGCTGTGCTTTCATTCAGAGGAGCAGTGGTTCCTATCAGAGGTTTGCCAAGTGAGAAAAATATGTACATATTTTATATGTAATATGGAAAATCATTTATTTATTTCAGGTACTGAGCAGTACAGTGAGTATACAGGCTATGCAGAAACTTATCGGTGGGCAAGAAGCCATGAAGATAAGACTCCAAGGTAAAGTTTAAATGAAGGAATAAATGGATGTTACAAATTTGAAAATTTGGTACTCCTAACTATTTCCTAGCATTTGCCTTAATGGGATATTTGACTGCTTGAAGCTGCTCCCTTCAGTAGGGCGACCAAGTTAAGAAAGATATATAATATTAATAATGAGATAATAACACTAATAAGTGGTACTTGACCATATGTTGGTTCTTAGACCAACATCTTTTACAGTTATGTGTATTTAATCCACGTTTTTGTTACGATACTGACTGAAGTGTGGATTGTAATGTCACAAGAAGTTTAACAGTGGTACCTCAGGTGCCACAGTGCAGCTCATGTGTGCAAAATAAGACTTAATATCATGAATTTGAGTAGAAAGCTCTGAACCCTTGAATTTATTTCTCCAACAATGTTGTTATAGTGTATAAAAAATATTTTTCATTTGCTGTAGAAACATACACAACATACTTATTTAAATGTTGGAGGAAGATAGAGAGACACTGACCTTGCAGTGTTCTGATGTACTTAATAAATTGTGCTGTGTAATTGGATTTGTTTCATGCTTATGCCTAAATTTTTAGTGAGACCCATCTCATTTCTCATGCTGCTTTCCTTCCCAACCCACAAAGAAAGAGCACTCCATTTTCTCTTACAAGTTCACCTTTTTAGCTGCTTCTGACAGAGAAGCTCTGCAGGGAACTGCTTATTTTAAGTCATGATTATATGGCCAGTATTAAACAACTAATGTAATCTACTTTTCTCCCTGCTCCAATTTTAGGGATGAA
>VWZD01008009.1:347541-363710 GCA_013396695.1 Sakesphorus luctuosus | reverse complement strand
GTCCAGGAAGATCAACCCTAGCTGAACTGCTATACCACAATATGGACTTGAATACAGTTACCTCAGTTCTCGTTATTCTGTTATTCTCTCGTGCCTGTGGTACTGGAAGCCCTGGCAGGCCCGGCCTGTAGCAGTGAGTCCAGCTGCCATTGGTCCGCTCCTCTAGAAAGTAATCTGACCCTGTTAGCTATGTTTACTCCTCCCCAATTTCCACCTATACCCAACCAGTTATAGCGGATTTGCATGCTCCGTCTTAACTCCATCCCTTTTTTAAACATTCCTTGCCCCAGGGGTATATAAGATCAAGTCCTTTGTTCAATAAACGAGATCGGCACCGCCTTTTAAAGTGTTTGCTTCTTATTGTGCTCTCCAGGGTACTGAAAGCGGGCAAACTTAACTTTAACCCCTGTAGCAGCATCACATCTCGCTCAGCAGGCTGGCGAAGAACCCCCCATTGTCGGTCTTGGTCCCCTCCAGAAACCAAGGCCTCGCAGGAACTCACTAATTCAAAAGCAAAACTGAATTTTAAGAAATCAAGTTGAAGCTTAGGTGGACTGTAAAACTGCCCTCTCTGGGCAGTTTGCTTGTACATGCTTTGTCTTCAGGATGCTCCAGACTCACAGATGGGCCAGCACATAGCTATACCTTCTCCACAAACATTGTCCAATGCCGAGGGGACTCACAACCTTGATATATCCACTCCTCACTTACTTCACCACTTAGGGGTAAGCACATTATGCCAAAAGCATGGACAGTGTATTTCACTCTCATCTCCTCACAGATGCTGCAGATTTCAAGCTGTTGTAAACAGAGCCAAAGCAAACTCCGATCTGCTCACAGAAATATGAAACCATTGTGTATTAGGGACTATGTCTAACCTGATACTGTCTACCCCAAACCTGAATTTATTTTTTTGAGTCACATCATGTAAGAAAAGTGGAAAGAAGAATCCATAACGAGGTAGGCCTGAGAAGGAATCCCACATGAACTCATAGACCCTAGGCAAAGAAACTGCCTAAAAAGTGTAAATTACTCTTAATATCCATGTCTGTACTGGTAAAGAAAGTATCTAGTGAAACCTGATGAAAGTATGACATGATAGTGCAGAAGGACTAGGGTAGGGTAGAATTTTTACCTACAAGTCTGACTTGTAAATCATTCCTGCTAAAGAATGAATAAACTGAGTGAGAGAGACTGACTCACTCACTCACTCACTGAGGTGTGCACTCTGAAAGGACAGAGATTGCCCCTTCATGAAGAGACCCCTTACTTAGGATATACCTTACCCCCTCCCTTACTTACTCTGTGTTATTTTTTAGGTTGAATGTATGAGGGTTTATACACTTAAAGTTTTTAAGCTCAAGAGGGGTGTCATTGCTCTACTTTGAGTTAAATTTAGGCAGATCCCTTTCTAAGTATTTGTAGGTGTGAATTTATCTCTCACAAGCAACCTGCAGTACAATTTTTGTCTGTTTTTAGGGAAATGACTACGTCTTCTCAAAATAATTGTCTCAGAAAAAGGTTACTCATACCAGAAGAGAACTGCTAACCAGTAAAACTTGGTCAGAAGGTGCCATACTGTCTTCTCACATGAAAAACTCTCTTACCCAGGGCAATTTCACAGAGTAGCACTTTGCAGTCTTCTGTAGCAGAAGGACACACTCTCTTTGACAACTGAATACAGTAAAATCAAGATAGACCATGAGAAAAGAAGATTGAAATACCCAGCTCTAACTTTTCTCAAGATGATACCCAAGAACCATTACATCAGAACTCATGAACTCTGTTCTCCATGTCAGCAATATTATTTTCTTAATTACCTAAATGCATTATTTAGAAGCACTGGGGGTTTTTTACTATTATTTTGAAGGCTAGAATACCACATGTCTGTACTGAGTGGTGCATTGATCAAGTCTTTTCTGTCTCATCACTTAAACATTCTTGTTTCAGATAAGCAGCACTTAGGGCAAGAGATTTAAAAAAGAGAAATTGTTCATTGAGTTTAGATGTAAGCTTGTCTCTCAAATACACAAATTACAATCTCATTTCAACATCCAAAAATATCACAACTGTCAGCAGCAGGTGATGAAGCATTTTTTTTTCTATTCCTCTCTCTGTGTGTGGAGAGTTCAGACCAGCTATTCTGCCATGGCTAGAGGTAGTTGGAGGAGAAATCTATAACATTCATGGATAGCCTAGAGATGGGCAGACAAATAAGCTCCTCAAAAGCTCCTGAAGCTACTTCAGTCTTCTAAAAGGGAAACATAAAATTGTACCACACTATAAAAATCTAGTCATCATCCAAACAAGTGTTAAATCAGCAAAGAGAAATTACTGTCTAGTCCAACACAAATAACTGTTTCTTTTTCTCACCTTTTTTTGTTATCTCAGTCTTCCTGACATCTGGATGACTCTGTGTTTGCACCTCATTCATTTCCTTTTACTGAGGACTGTTTCAGGACATCTGATCTGCTGTCAGTCTGAAGGCAACAGAACCTGGAAGGACTCACTATTGAAAAACAAGATCCATGCAAGAAGAAAGAGGATCCAAGCTGGCCAAAGGAAACAAAACATTGAATACAGCATGGCAGATGAAAGTAGTGATACATTCACTTGTTGCCATTGCTGAAAGGTCTGTGCTTTGACTACAGGAATATGAACTGGAGGATCCCATCTGGTAGTGTTATTGGTAGTACTCTCATCCAGCATATACTGTAGCGGACATTTGTAATGTTTGATTATATTGACAAGACAAGCACAGAAGGGACAAGTACACAAGCAGACACATAGTACTGAAATGGAAAATCTAATCATTAAGCAGAAAACATTATTTTGAAACAGCTCATGGACAGAGCAGGATGAGGCTACTACAATCCTCAGAAACTTACCACCTTAGCTGAGACAGAAACCAGAGCTGGAAAGATTAACTGGAGAAAGAAACCATGGTTTGTTTGTTTTTTTCCTATTTCCTGTTGGATAGTGTTTTTTAAGGGTTACTGTGTCAGTCATATTTGTTTGGAATATTCAAAACATAGTATGTCCTTAATTTTGAACTTCCAGACTGAATGTCCCATGATATGGAAATTAAACTATCATAACAAAAGCCATCTGAAGTGAGCTATTTCTTTCCCCTAGTAATTCCAATATGGTTTTATTTGTTTGTTTTGCCATGGTTTGTTTTCCTCAAGTAAGTACCGGAAAGGGCAGCCTGTCTGAAAGAATATCTGTGGGACTAGGACATTGTGGGGTAGTGATAAGAAAGGAGATGACTTAGATGAGTCTGAAGAAGGAATGAAAATGCTCAGTGAACTGTGACAGCCCTTGATCACTTGCCCACATATAAATCGTTATAGCTGATGCATTTAAAAAGTTCATTCTCTTTCCAGAGATAGATTGTGCAAGAGGCTTTATGCTTAGTGGTCCAAAGAAATAAATGCCAGCTCACAATCTCAGGGCTGGGTCGGTCAGTTACATAAAATTTTATATCTGACTAGCAAAAGACTGAGATGACGAAAACATACAGAATAGATTGCTGAAATTGAAAGACTGACAATAAAGAGACCTGCAGGTTCCTGGTCAGAACAACATACAGTGCTGGAAGAAACTGAGATACCTCTGAAAAGCATGTTTATGGCAATAGCTCCAAAGGGTGTTTGATTTGAGATTAGCTTAGTTGGATTCAGTCCCCTGTATGGGCCATGGACTTAAGAGTTGGACTCGATGATTCTTGTGGATCCCTTCCAACTCAGAATAGTCTGTGATTCTGTAATTTATTATGTTTATGAGAGTGGAGTGTCAGTCTTTAGTGTTAATGGAGTAGTCACCATTGGGGTGATTATGTGCCATTTTCATTTTTACTTTTTCCAGACCACCACTTCCTATGATTTTAGGATTGGTCATACCTGTATTTGAGCTTTGCTCTCCATGTCATATGAGGCCTCCCAAGTGGACTAGACTAGCAAAATACACCATTTGATGAGATTTAGCTAATTTTTACATAATGGCACCTGTTAAAACTGGGTTCCCATTAATATCCTTCCTTCCTGATTTTTTTTTCTTTCTTCACTTTATTTCTCCACTTTTCTATAAATCTTGATTGTGTCTTGTGGCTAACAAAATCCTGGTTTAGGCTGCCTTGTTATAACATTATCAAGAAACTACATTGTCTTAAGCACTCTGATCTTGCTACACTTTTAGCAGATTTCAGAGTAGCTGATAAGACCATCCACAAGGCTCCCAATGATATAATTATGAAACAAATCACAATGCCTGATCACCATTTTCAATAGAAATGACTAATCCAAGAGTGACAGCCAAATCTTTAAGCTTTCTGCCATGGTATAACATACAATGGCATCTGACACCTTAAAGCTTGCACATTCACAAGGCTCCACGTGTTGACAGAACACCTGTGTTTCCTACTTGGACAGTATTTCCTGTCCTTCACGGGCTGCTGAGCCAGTAAATGGCCATATTGCCCATTTCCTGAGGCTGTTTAGCTCTGGATATTCCAGCTGCCTTGACTTCCTCGACACTTACCTTTCTGGACTTTGAGCTTTCACAGAGACCACCTTTTGAATACTCAATAGCTCAGCTGTCCTCACAAGCCAAACTAAAAATTGAAAGGTACTACAGGAAACAGGACAGTAATTTAGTTGGCGGACCCAGCTAACAGGGAGACAGATCACTGCCTCTTGAAATAAGAAGGCAAGGACCATGAAAACATTTTCAATGGCTTTCATTCCCTGCCCACTATTATGTGTTTTATACATGAGTTTTCTGGTAAAACTGATATTCTGTATACCAGTTGGTAACAGTGCATTTGTACTCAAGTAATCAACAGAGATTATTTTATTTATAAAGGAGAAAGAATCTGATGTCTTTACTCATGGAAAAAACAAAAAAAACAAAAAACAAACATGCTAGAAAGGAATTTGTTTGAGCTTGCACAACAATGCAATGCATTATGATATTCTTTTAATTTTACATGCTGCAAAGTTTCCACTAGTCATAGTTTTTAACCTAAATTTAGATTAACACTGACAAGAAAAAAACCTTTGCTATATATTAGTTATTCACAAAATTAAAATTATTTTCCTTCTCATCTGTATATTCTATTTGCAATTTTGAATTGCAATTTTATTTCACTGTATGGTCCTATATTGATTGGCTATGGGACTTCTGACAGATTTCATAAAAAGTAGCCAGGAGAGAACTGAATCACTCCAAGCATGGTCTGGTGCCATGTTGTGTCTTTCTTCCACATTTTCCGTTCTGGTTCTCTTTTTTTCCCCATCAAGGGCTGCCAGCATACTCTTGCAGGCTTCTCATGTCAAATCAAACACATTTACCCAGAAGATTCTATTTCTGCTGGTTTAGCCTTCCATTCCAGTTCCAAAATTCCTTTCCCTCCTTTCTTACAGTCTCCCCAACCATTCCACTTGTAATCAGCTTTTTATTCATTCTTTTGTTAACCATTTCAAGTTTGACCCTAGAGCTTCTCTTACATTCTATGTTGCTTTGTTTTCCTTCTGTTGAAATTAGCCCCATTTTGTTCCAATCCATAGTTTTTCTCACCCTTCTTCCCCAGTTCCTTTTCTCAGTCCACTTCTTTGGGTATTTTGCTTCTCCACATGCTTTAACTCTTCACCAATTTCACATGCCACGCATCTTTAGTTTACAATCTCATTTCATTACTCCTTTCTCCTATATTCTAGGCAGTCCTGGTCTTCTCAGGATCTAGCACTAACCTCATTAGTCATCTGCTGTCTGTCTGTGGGCATCTAGTTCCAAACCACACTCTCCCACCATTCATTTTACTTTTTCCAGCTTCCAGTTCTTCAGATAGATAAGGCATAATAAAAATCCTACAACTGTCTTCCTTATTAGTGCACAGTTATTGGGATGGAAGGCAACATAGAGGAATCAGAGAGATAAAGACAGACCAAAAAACTAGGTTTAATGTTTGCATAGTTAAATTTCTTCCTCAAATGAAAAAAAAATGAACTATGGGAAAAACATCCTTACAACAAACACAAAACCATACTCTGCATCCAATATTTCTTGCAGAAGCAGTTAGTCTGACACTGAAGAAATGGCATTTTTCCCGATCCAATTTCTATGCAATCAAAGTTCTTGTCATATTTCCTAGCAGGAAGCACCGATATTTTCACATGATTAACCACACTGGTTTTTTATAGTGAGAATGACAGAGGGTTATATTAGTTTTATGAAAGTGAATTTACACTTCTTTGGATTATAACTAATTTTCTTATATGCTGCCTTTAGCAGCATCTGCATTCACATAATCTACTTAGAACTGTTGAATTAATTAAAACACACTAACAAGGAAAAGCAGCCTCCCAAACCCCCATGTCACTTGTGCAAAATTGCAAGAGTTGAATTAATTTTGTTTGCAAGTACTGGTAGGCAGGTGCATTATGGTTCAACTCTTGTTCATTCAAACACTTGTCAGACACACTGGAGCTATCTACCTGATTTCAAAACATTTATTTCAGAGTTCACAAATACTATGTGTCTGACAGTACAATTTGCAATTGCACTGTATATGTGTGTGTTTGTTTATATATATCCACATGAAATTCAAGCATATATTTACAT
This sequence comes from Sakesphorus luctuosus, assembly GCA_013396695.1. Taxonomy (NCBI): domain Eukaryota; kingdom Metazoa; phylum Chordata; class Aves; order Passeriformes; family Thamnophilidae; genus Sakesphorus; species Sakesphorus luctuosus. Next base: position 357,089 of record VWZD01008009.1, on the reverse strand, counting down.
TAATTTCATAAAAGCTTCTCTTCATGTCTCTTGACTGAAAATGTGGGTTTTAAAAAAAATTACATTCAATCACTTTTAAAATATGGTACTGCTTATTTTAGCTGAACATTTCTCTTTCACAGTGTCACCAACACAATTAATCTCCCAATGGATAATGGATAAAAGATATTTTGTAATTGAGATATTTGAAGGCATTGCTGCAGTGCTGTGTATAGGCCTTGACATTCTTTGGTATTTCATAAAGGTCAAATACTCTCCCCTACATATACTTGTATAAAGCTGTGCATATTTTATTTTATACGTATATTTGGAAGCTTAATGGACACTTAGATCTGGAGGTACAACATAGACATTGAAACTGGTAGAATTATTTTAAGCTCTTATTTTTTATAAGACTTACAGTTAAAGCTGAAACATTTGATGGACTTGAGTAGATTTAACAAAAGATTTCCGGACCCAAGACAGACTCTTTTCTTGTTTCCAGTGAGGAATAGGTGGAAAGAGACAGATTTAAAATCAGGTCCATTTCCTGGAAATGGTCAATAAAGTCTGGGGTTTGTTGTGATATAGAACACAAACAGATATTTGAATAAAAGCCACCTTGCCACAATCACTTTCTTTTCTTTGAGAAACTGCAAATTTCTTTTTATCTTCCCATCTTTTAATTTTCTGTTGTTATTAGTTAATCACACAAGAAAGTTCTAAATCAGCTGCTGATTACAGTTCAAAACATTCATCTATATTATTGTGTCAGTTTAAAGATAAACTGGCAGGAGAAATGAACCCAACTCAAAAGAGATTACAATTCAGAGTTGCAAGTTAATAAAAATATTGCAATAAATGCAATGATACAAAGATAAATTTGTTTTAACCCACAAAACCCAGAAATATAACCCAGCACCCTGGTACACAAATAGAATAGTGCTCCTTAGCCCCTGTGCTGAGCACCACATGTTCCCCCTGAGTCCAAAGTAAAAGTAAGGGAAAACCTGTTGGTGCAGATGATGGTCACTGTCTGGTCAAGAGTGGCAGTCACAGTCCTGGCAAGGTTCTGGTCCTCCTCTAGATCCAATAAGTGGTACCAGAAGTACCCAGACCTTAAGGTTATATATAGTCAGGTTCAGGTGTGAATGCCCTGCACCTCCCCCAGGGAGGGGAGTTCCACAATGAGTGATTTAACTCTGTGGGTCATAGGATGTTTTTGGAATCCTTGATGGCCCATTAGCAGACATGACCCCTCAGGATGGATGTGAAGGTGCGAATGCCTCCCTGGAGGGGAGTTGTCACACCTGAGTCATTGGTGTGAAGACTCTATCTCACAGGGTTCTTTAACACCCAGCTCGTAGCCCGAGGGGTCAGGTGTGCCCTGGGCAGCAGCTGCAAATCTGTTTTTAACAGTTTGTTAGAGATGATATAGAGGGTGTAGAATACATAGGTTTGGTTACACCCACACAGTAATAAGCTAGTCCCAGCTGCTCTAACTAGGATAATAATAAAAAAAAAAAGTCAGCAAACAGATAATTTCAACATTTAAATCAAAATGCATAAAATAATGTTCAAAATCCATTGTCATTGTGCTTTGTGAGCATTTTTACCATTTCAAGTGTAATTAATTCTAGTAGATAACACCAGACTTGATCAAACAATTTCAAATGGATTTTGGGGTATCATTATTTGGAACTGGAGCTTAATGCAGATAATGCAGAGGGTCAAAGGACATCGCATGATGAACCAATATGGTTTTAGGTAGAATGCCATTTATTGATACACTGTAAGCAGTTTATATAGGGTCAAAGCTACGTTCTAATTGGCTATAGTAATTTTCACACCATAAAGCAGCATTTCTTATTGGTTATATTCCATATCTCACAAGTCCAGTGTTTTGATAAAACATCCTAATGGTTCCCAGGTGAATCTCAAGTGTCCTGTGAGAAACTTTCAAGAGTTCTTGTGTGAAAGTCTGGGGAGTTGTTGTGTGAACCCTTGGGAAGTGATTTCTTCTTTACCACTCACCAGCAGCTGTGTCTTTGTTTATTCTTTGCTGGTAGCTGCTTCAGTCTCACAGAGTCCAAACAGTCTGGGTCACTCACATAGCCATTTTCTGTAAGAAATTCCTCTACAGGACCTCAGAGCTAAAAATGACAGAATTATGAAATAGATCATTGAAGTGACTCTGCACATGAAGTGGTCTTTTGAGAAAATTTCTAAGTATAAAATAAGTTCAGCACAAATGTTGAGTAAAATCTAAATCCTGCAGGCTTAACCTAACAGTACACATACATTCATTCTTGATTCACCATCTATACCATAAGCTTTCTCGAAATAACCATGTTGCACTACAATTTAGTTTTTAAAAATATCATACGCACAAAAGAGGCAATGAAACTCGACATGAGGCAAAATTAAGTTTCTGCTCACCATCTGATCCATCATTTCCAAATGAACTATCAATTAATTACTTTTGAGAAAGAAGGACTTATTAATGAGGGCTTTCTGATAATTTCCAAATCTAAATAGTGAAGTTTTGTGCTGGGTTTTCAGAGCACTTTGCTTAGACCTCAGGTTAAAAATGATACTGTAAATGCTTCAAATTTTAATGAAGATTATGGATTGAAATGTTTCCTTGACTTCATCTGTATATACCTTGTCTTGTATTTCCTTCCATTAGCACATAGCAAAAATAACAGGAACACTGCAAATATTGAGGTTAGCTAATGCAAAGTCTTATCTGAGACAATGGACAATATTTAAATATTATGAGGTGGTGTGTTATGATAATGAAATGAAGTCATAAGGTAAACAGAGATATTGTTCCCCTCACCTCACTTTATACCAGATTAGGAAGTGTCAGTAAAAGATGATCTCTTCATGACCAGTAAGGACAGCCAAAACTAACAATCTGACATTATTACTGTGGAAGATCTTCCTACAAATCATTACATAATATTATCTGCAACTTCCTGAACTTTAAACTCAAAGGTTGTGGTGCAAGAGAAGCAAAATAATGCAGTGGAGAAGTGAAGAGGCTTGCAAGAGATAGGTTACTGGCAGAAGTCTTCTTGATGAAGGTCATCTTCTGTTAAAAAAGATCCTACCTTTTAGTCATCAAATCCCTTCCTGAACAGAACCATGCAAACTCTGTTTTGTGCAATTTCTGTATTTGTTTACTTTTTCTCACCAGACCTTTCTCATACCCAAACCTTTATCCTCCCATAAAGTCTTAGTGGCAGCAGATTTCCAAAGTGTTTTCAAAAGCAATCATTTCCAACATAGTATATTAAGTTCTCTCATGTGAAATATTATTAATCCACAAAACAGGAGTCAAAATGAGGAATCTTACAAGACAATAAAAATATATAGTATAGCTGTCTGTTTTGGCATGTGGCAACCAGCTAAGTTAGGAGGTCTGGAGAGATTTCTGTCATCCAGGAGTCTGACATCCTTTATCCCTACCTGTTGTCGTAGTCCTAGAGGAATGAATAGCAGGAAAACCTAAAATCAGAGATGTCAGTGGCAAACATTAATAATCAACTCTTCAAGAATGTATCAATAATAACCTAAGAAGGAATAAAAGTACTGTTACTCTGGACCAGGGATGATGTCTTCTAATCCAATATATTCTACTGTTGCTGGACCTAGGCAAGACTCCACATGAGGTAGACATAAAATTATATGCTCTCACTATCAGCATGCCATTATCACAAAATTGTGGATGTCTTGTGACTGTCTTCTGCTTTCCAATGTGGGATTTATTTCCCTTCTGTTACTTTTCTTTTAAATGAAGATAAAAGAGTAATGATTTCCAGACTAATTCACATTCAGTGGCCAACTCTATAAGCAAAAGTGCTAAAGAGAAAATCAAGCTATATTGTATTTACAGATTTTAAATCTGTTATTATGCAAGAGAAAAAAGTTAATGTGCTATCACCCCTCTGCCATGCATTGGAAGCCATAGATTTGATGCTTCAGGAAAACTATGCTGATTTTATTTTCCATTTCTCCTCTACCTTACACATAGCTGTTTGAAATAAAGAGAACTCTTTGTGTCACACACCTAGAAATAGCCATCTTTCAGTGGAAGCACTCATCTCTCACTGTCGTCATCCAAGTACAGGAAGCATGAAGGAGGCAAGGTTTCTGCCAGCCTTTTTCACTAAAGGACAGTTTCAGCTTGGGTGAACATTTTGTAGGTCTCTCATTACCGATACTATAGATTCCTTCTGCAAGTCTTTCATTGCAATATAGTAATTCAGAGGTAATTATAAAACACAGAATGTCATCTTCAATGACAAATTTAGTAGTCAAGATATGAATGAAATAAATTCTTAAACTCCAAGACCAAGAACAGAATAGGAGAAATTATTTATAGATTCTGTGGAGGCCACATTGTTCCTGATCCAAATCTGCCCCAGGGCAGCTTTTCTTCAAAACTGTAATCAGTAGAAGTCTGAGGCAGGCTGGGGTGCAGTTGGAAAGGGGTAGAGCAGAGGTGCAGTGTAGTATAGCAGGACCTAACCTGACTGACGCTGCATTCAGTTTCAATCGCAGTGCTGTTATGACATCAGTGTATTGCCCATCACCACCAGATTACCAATCTGGCAACAGCGGGGTTTTACTTCTTAGCAATGCCTATTTAATTTATCACTTTTTTCAATGACTCATGTTATGACTTGGATCTGAATTTTCAGACATTGTTTTTGAAATTCTTAGTGATATCAGCAGTCAAAAGGAAGTTAATGAAAATAATTCAGTTAGACAAAAACATTTGATTAAATATTTGTTATTGATAAGACAGGCAGCAGCATAGATTTAAATTACTGTAATGAAAATTTATTGGAATGTTTTACATAAAAGTCTATGTATCTCATGGTGATTTGGGAATTTTACCTAGTCTTTGTCACCTCCATCTGTATTGTTTATGCATAAGTGTTCAGCATCATAAGACATGCAGACATTCACACTGCAGCTTTAATCTCACTTCTGTATATACTTTGGATCTGGTTCAGCAATCTCTCTGCATAGATCCCAGACTGGGTGAAAATATGTGCATGGTAGCGGTGCTTTTCAGTACACACATACACACACACCTGCTTTCTCCTGAGACTGAGTGGAGCAACATGAGCATTCTCTCTGCCGGGAATTCTGAGCTGATGACTTGCTGTTGAATTGCAACACAGTTTGCAACAGCAAGTTGCAATAACAACAGATTGGGATACAAAGTGGATGCCTGTAAATCTGGCCCTGTAACATCTTTTTTTCTTTTGTCTTTCCCTTTTCTTCCCCACCCCTTCCAACTCCCACCTTCTGTTTTTCTGTTTCCTTTTATTTTGCATCTTAAATGTTGTATTTTGGTAGCACTTTCAATAAAAGCCATAGTTTTGCCACTTTCTAGTTTGTCTTCTGTACAAACATCTCCATTTACATGAAACCACTATCACAATGTTCTATTTATGAATAAGACTTTTAAGTAACCATGTACAGTGCCAAGTGCATACCTTTATTAAATTCAATAGGCATGCCACATAGGTTTTCCACCATAAATCAATATATTAAAGAAGCCATTCTATTTTCTCCCATTTTCATTGTAAAGCTAAATTCAGAGTTAATGGTCCCAATCAATACAGACTGATTAAAGTACTCTTTAAGTAGACATAATAATAATAATACTGTATTAGGAGAATAATGCAATAGCTTCTAGATTTGGAACTGAGAGCATCCCCCATCTCTTTGTCTATATACTTGCACTAATCAGGAAATATTCATACTTACAGAAGAAATTTTGGTACTAAATGTTTCTCAGGTTCAGGAAGGAATTGATCAAACCAGAGTGAGCACAAGAACTCTGCATTCGATTTCTGAATAGCCAATATTTCAGTGATTACGATGTTCATTTGCAACAGGTTCAAATCCTCGCCCCAACAGCTCAGACTAGGATCCAGACAAGCCTCCTTAAAACTGTTGTTCAGGTATAGTTCTCTGCTTTTAAAAGTCCAGATTTCACCCTAACATTGAGGTTCTGAGGAAAGGAAGGAAAATCCAATTTTTGTTACGTTGCTATGTTATGTGAGGTGGTTAGTTAGACATGCAGAAGATGAGGTTCCTCGTGGGTAGAATGATCCCTGAAGTAGATTCCATTTGGAAAAAATGTAATGGGATTGAGCCTGCTTTCAATATCCAGTGTTATAAAATGAAGTAATTCCCATGTCAACCAGTCCTTCATATCCAGATTTCACCTTGGGATACACCAGTGCAGATGAATTGAATGCAGATAGGTTTCATTAAAATCATTAAGCAAAGGCCTGACATATGCAGTAAAAATCTATATGCAAAAAATCCACTACCCTTTGCAAGTACATAATTTAAAGAGTTTTTTATTATGTCAATCCCATGGCATAATACAGAAAATTCCCTGTTGAATCAATATTTCTTTACCAGTTTAATTTACTATGATATCAATCCTCCAAAAGATACAACAAATAAATGATCACTAGTATTTTTAACTTAGTATAGTCCAAGGGAGCTGATCACCCTGTCTCCTTTCACAGGGTCATGGTTGTGCAAATAATGCCTTAAAAAACTTATTTGAAATGCAATAATTATTGCTTCATAAATATCTACAAGCATTCTTCAGTTTTGTTTCTTTTTAGCAATTATTCTTATAACAGAAACATTAAAAATTATTTTCTAATCCCTTTATTGAAGTGATTATTGCAGAAAGTGCAAATCTTCAAACCCATCTAATCCATCCTAATAAGCACATAAATAGAAGCTCGTTACATAGCCTGTTTTGTCTCACATTTTTGCACACTTTTGATTGGGAAAGATTTTTGCCTTTTTTTTCCTTTGCTAAGTCTGATACCCTAAATACCAAACTGGATATATGTAACCTTTGTAGCTACAACACCTTGCTCTTTCATGATCTTATTTCTGACTTTTACAAGGTATTGATTTTATGTCATAATACAATGATGAGCTTCTCTACATGGCTGGTTGTACTAGAAAGTGATCTAGTGTTTATGCAATAGCTCCTTTTGCCTGGTCTGAAAATTTTATTTATGTCTGCAGAATTAAATCAGCTCTATTCTTTCATCTCTCCCTCCTGTTACTGTAGACAGAGAAGGAGAGTAGGACTGTGCATTCTCATTTGAGGTTGTAACTAACACAACAAATTCAGCAGCTTTCTGTATCTCTGCTCTTCCATACTTTCCCTAGTTATACCTTGCCATCTCTGCACATACTGAAGATCAAGTGCCGGCTTTACAGGACTGAACATTTAATAGTTTACAGAATAGATATAATAAGGTAGCAGATCCAGAGTAGAGGAAAATTAAATACTCCTGAGTTATTTTATTGAAATTTCAGTTCTTCAGAATTTATAGTTGTAGGTAGAGATGGAATTTCAAAAACACAATTTCAGAGTACTTTTATGGAGTTCCTCGCTTGACTACTGAAAGCTGTAATTGTCACAATAAAATCCTGGGATGAGGTGCAAGGATAGCTTATCCAATGACAGTGTAGTAAGTTATGTTTTACAAATAAACTCCACTAGAATCAGGCAGATTAATCCAGTCCTACCTAATAACATTTCAGGTATTCACTGCAAGCTCTACATGTATCCAGTTTGGGCTTATTGTTTTGTTTTTAATGTGTATTTAATAAACATCATATTTTATGATGGAGTGCAATATTTTATTTATTGGATCTTGATTCTACAGAATTATATAAGAAGACATTGAGTGATTCCTTAAGCAGAAAGAAACTACTTAATAAAATGCAGCTGGTGTTCTTAAGTACATCCCAAACAATGTTTCCTACCTAGTTCGCTTCAGGGTGCTGTGAAATAACCCATAGAAGTATCAGACAGCTGGAAATTCAAAACCTCACAGAAGGTGATGAATGAATTGTTTGAGTCAGTTTCCTGACCGTAAGATGCAAGTGGCAGGACCTTATTTTCTTCTGTCTCTCTCACAGGGAAGAACACCATTTCAGCACTTTATAACCTAATTGCAACACTTCTTTTGAAGGTGATGGATTTGTGGAAGTTGGTTTTTAAACACTCATTTAAACAGAAACTGGTCCCCTTCAGCACATTACAGGAGAAAAGGGCAGAGAGGACATGCGTAATTAGATGGAAATATCAAGATTAATGAGTATGACAAAACCCCTCCGAATCCATGAGGCTTTGTTTGCTTCCTACTAGTTTTCTTTAAGAAGGACTCTTCTCATCCTAACCAGTCATCAAATGATACTTCTGTTACTTGAAATCTGCATGCTTTGCATGACTTAATAAGGTTGGGCAGATAGGTGCAGAGCAAGAATGCATTCCTTTTATCTTTCTATAGTGTTTGAAAAGTCTCAAATTTTCCAGAATAATTACAAGATCATGCAAACAAAGATGCATGAAGTACATCAGTGAACATTCCTTGGACTTAAATCAGAGACATTGAATTTGAATGTTTTAAAATATTCTATGTTTGAATGTACAAAGTTTGCCAGAACAGTTGCCCTTGGCACACCGTTTGAAAATTTTGCAGGTATATGTTTTTCACTTTTTTTTTAGAACATTAACAAAGAGACTTAATGGCAGTGGGACAAGATAAATAACCTGTATTAACTCACGAGGAAGAAAATTTTCATTTGATTCACATGGTTTTCCATTAGCCATAGCTTTTGACACATGAGACTTGAACAATGTTAATTGATACTGATGTTATCACTGTAGCACGAACCAACAGGAGACTGTCTCCAGGTGTATTGTCAGAAACACTGACCTGTTGATATTTTCATCTTACATTTTTTCCATATCAATATCGACAAAATATTTTTTGAATCTTCTCTACCTGTTTGTTCTCCCTAAAACTGGTTAAAAGGTAAGAAACAGTGACTCAGGGAGATCTTTAACAAGCTTTTGAAAAATTTCTGATTTGTTTTTTTCCCAACATTTAAACATATTTCAGTTTGGGAGATGATGATTAACTTTCTCCACAGATACTGATGAATGAAAACATATTTTAACTTTGCAGCAGTATGTGCATAAATTTGGCAGCAGGAAGAATTGGGATAATGTTTTTTCATATGCAATTCTTTAGTTAAAGAATTGCAAGTAAATGTAACTGTGGCTCAGCCCATCAAAACACTATCCTACTTCTTAAAAATACTTTTTTCTCCAGACAGAATCAGGAAGTCTTTGCCAAATCAGAGCATTCTCTTAGTAACACCAGCTATATTTTTGCCTAAAGAAAAGGAAAAGAAACAAAACAAAGAAAGAGGAAACCTCTCTTGATATGAATAACAGTTTTCTAATGAAATTCCAGATAACAATAGTCTTAGATTAGACTCATGTTTTGCACAGACTATGGACAGACATCCTTTTGCATGACAACTATTCATATTGGCAGTTTTATCCTACAGTAATACAAAGTAAAAGTTACTGCATTTCAGGAGAGGAATACAAGAAAGATTATGTGCTTATCACCTTAATTTTACTAAACACATTAAGCTCCTAAACTCTCTAATATTCATGACAGAATGGAAGGGGTGGGAAGTTT
>VWZD01008009.1:326953-345550 GCA_013396695.1 Sakesphorus luctuosus | reverse complement strand
TGCTATATTGTATATGTTTTCTACCTTAAACTTACACTACATTCTCAGCCAGAACTGTACTGTAGACTGTCTCTGCAACAAAATACAATACTAGTATTCAAAATTTCCTAAAAATAGCAGAGAAAATTCTAAGTTAGGGATATATATTCTACATGGAAGTGTTTGGGTTTTTTTAGAGAAAGCACATGTTATATAAGGTCTCAGAATTTGTGATATCTGCTACTAACCCAGCATATGTACTAGGACTACTTAAGATGTTATATTAGCATCATAATATTTACTGATTAATAGCAATACCTCATTCCTGCTTACTTGCCCTTGCTCAACTTCATGGGCCATCACGGATTTCTTCAGTGATTCTACTGTTACACAAGTTACTGCATTAATTGGGCCATACTTAGCTGTTTTATCAGCTTTTGAAATGCCATGCTGTATGAGATCATTGTTATATGGTAGGTATTACATGCAAGCTCTATGAAAATCTTGTAAAAATGTCTATTACTAAGAAAACATGGATGATACCACATACCAGGTTTAACAGAACCTTACAATCCACCAAAGTAATTTCCAGAATGACATTTTGACAAAACACCAACAGGTACTGCATTTGTTGACAACGCTGAGGTGCAGGAAGGAAAGCATTTAAGAAGAAAATTCAGAGGTATTGTGAGCAGCTTAAGAACATAAGAAAAAAAAATCACACATTTCCACGTCTTCATGGAAATTTGTTACAGAAAACAGAAACATTGTGCTCCTCTCCTCAGGCAGAGCCATCCATCTCACTCACACATTAGAACCAGACTTCATTCTCAGAAAAGAAGCTACAGTGATTCCAATGGTATGTGGTGGGCAATGCCATTCAGCCATCAGATGGACCATCTTTGCCTGTAAACCGCCATACTTTCCTATTTCATCTTGTGTCCTTGATCCCTTTCTCAGTTATCCAGTTCCCCATCATTTCCTTATGAGTTCTCCTCTATTCTGGTGTATTTGAGAATATTTCTATAGGTGTGAAACCAAACAAATGATCATGCTGTGAAAAAAAAAAAAACAAACCAACACAAACCACAAGTGAGAAAAGTCAGGCTGAACAACTAATGGAAAATAAAAGGGGAAAGGAGCCAAGAGATGAAAAAAAGGGGTCAATCAGGAGATTAAGAAGTATAGATAAAGAACTGGTGTAGGGAAGAAAGGGAAAGGGGATTGAAAAAGAACTAGAAAGAAGAATACGGAAAAGAATAAAGAGAAAGAAAAAGAAAACAATAGAAAGGGAAGAGTGAAGTGAAAAGATGAGAATATAACAGCTCCGTGTCAAGTGAAAAGAACTGAGATGAACTGTTGCAATAAACAAATTGAAATACAACATCAAAGACAAAAACTTACGAGAAGTACACTGAGAAAACAAGTAGGCTGACAGGGAAAAACACAATTACTAAAATGAGAGCTACATTATGCTGTGGCATGAGTGCACATGAGAAGGTTTGAAATATAAATAGCATTGAGAGAAGTAAGGAAGTTTTCATCCTGTATTCGCATATACCTCTCCCCATTACTAAAATACTGCCAGTTACCTAACACAAATGTGTAGTACAGGCAGGAGCATATGCATCAAACCTCAGTGGAGCATGAATAAAATAAAAGTGATTGCAGGCACTGTAATCTTCCTACCACTTCATTTTCTTCAGCTCTCAGGTGAGAGAGCAGAATTACTGTGTATGTTATTTTAGTGGCTTCACTCATCCTGTTATGTCACTACATTCTCATTGTTTGAAGCAGCTTTATGATGAGTGACATATTTATAGTGTTTCTTATATTAAGCTTTTTATTAAGTGGCACACTAAAGCAGCAAGAAAAATCAATATCAAATGAACCTCCATTTTTAATGGTTTACTACATCTTCTCTATCTTCTGACTGCTATTTGATTTAACAGTTGACTGAGATCCTTGAAATCTTTTGTAAAATTAACATCTTACTGGAGAGATTTCTCCTCTAACCAAACCCACCTCTAATAAATCCCATCACGTTTCCCCCTTCTTTCCTATATACCTGGACCCTGAATACTCCCTTGTATATCTGATCTCTGTTCCTGCACTACATGTATTTCCCATTTTCTGATTATTCCTTCACTCTTCCCAAGCACTCAGGTTTGTACTATCCCATTTCTGTCATCTATGCTGTTCAACTGATCCATTTTCAGATAAATCAAATATTAGTGCAGGTACTGTGCTCATTGACTGGTACTTTTTCTCCACAGCTGCTGCAGACTTTGACACATACTCCAGAATGTTCCAGCATAGTGCAAAGCCGGATATACTATCTGTCCGTACTGTCACAAATTGATTAAAATTGCAACTACTTAGATGGGAAACCGGGTTTTTTTACAGTCTATCTTCCAGCACCTTAGTGTGCCCCAGCTTGAACTGATTGGCGCATTAGGGCAGACATGCCCTGAACATCTCCATGTAGTGGATGGTGGAGCAGAAGCTGCTGGAGCACACACAGTCTCATAGGTTCCTCATTCACCAACTAGAAATTCGTGGTGCACACTAGTTATGCCAATGAAGAAGAAACACATTGTCATCCAAACAAAGGCCCATTATATCAACAGAACCTGTACTTGCAGGAGTACATGCTCACAGAATTGCTGGGAGAGTTCATCTGTCTCCCAGATTAGGACAGACAAGTCCAAATACAAATGAAGTGTGTTGTATTAATCACTAAAAATCTATCAGAGAAAATTGTCATAGCTGCATGAGTAACCAGAGTGATGCCAACCAGTGAAGTATTCCATGCCACTGTAGTGGAAATTTGTACTTCAGTGACCACTGCAGTTTATTCAAATGTAACCAAGTTGCCTGAAATAGTAGCTAGCATTGAGATTAATTCAGACTTGAACACTTTGAGGACTTTTATCATGTGCACATGCCCATAGTTTTCTGAAACCTCACAAAAAAGCCCCACATAAATTACAGAGGTTACAAATACTTCATAGCTGCAAATTAAGCAAGATGTTTCCACAGAAACAGAGCTACTAATACATTTGCGCCTCCTACCTATGGGAGCAGAAATCCTGAGTGAACTATCCCTTGAACTATTCCATGACTTTTTTCTCAGAAGGTCATAGCTAATTCAGGAGAACCTGAGTCTTATCTAGCATGTATGCGAAGTCCATGACCAGAAGACTGTGCCTGGGAATGAATCCAAAACTAGATCATTTAGCAGAATAGGGGTACACCTAAAGAGGTATCTATGCCTTCCTCACATACTCCATGCTTCTTTTCAGTTAATCTATGTCCTGAAATCCTCGATCAGGCAGAAGGTTTGATGAATCAGTTGGCAGCAGCAGGCTAGTGGTGGCCTGAGTACTTGGCAAGCTGAAAGCAAGGTCGGGCTGCTTGCAAAGCTATTTGTGTGGCCAACACCATCTGTACTACCATGACCTGCTGTGCCCTAGAACAATATCTGGGTCAGATTTTACACCAAAAGTGAAAAAATCCCCACAATAGCATCATGCAATCAACTAGAAAATGCACCTATCCTTTCTGGAGGAAACACAACCAAGCTCCTGGCTAAATGTTCACTGCCAATGAATCAGTATAAGAGGGAATTTTTTATGGTGTTACTGCCATAATTTTTACATTCTCATAAAAACAAAATAAATCCTATCACTTTCTGCTCTCTGCAATCACAGTCATTAAAAACACAATAACTTTCTGAAACGGGTGATGGAGGAGCCAATATGGAATGATATGCTGCTGGACGTTATGGGACCAAACAAGGAATGTCTCAAGATGTGAAGGGTTGGGGGAAGGCTTGACTACAGTAACCACAAGATCATAGAGTGTAGTATCCTGAAAGGAAGGAGGACAATGACGAGTTTACACTTCTGACCTTCAGGACAGCTAACTTTGCCCACTTCAGGGACCTTCTTGGAATAATCCTATGGGAATGTGCCCTAGAGAAAAAAGGGATCCAAGGATAACTTCCTCTAGGATAGAGAATCCCCATGGGTGAGAAATTGAGCATAAGGAGCAAGAGATTTGTATGAATGAAGAAGGAACACCTGCAAAAACTCATACATAAGCAGGAGATACACACAAGGTGGAAGCAGGGACAGGCTGTCTGGGATGAATATAGGGATGTTATCAGAGTATGCAGAAATGAAATGAGGAAGGCCAAAGCCCATCTGGAATCAAATATGGCTAGGGGTGTCAAGGATATCCAGAAGGACTTCTTTAAATAAATGAATAACAAAAGGAATACTAACAAAAACATGGACCCACTACTGAATGGAACAGATACCTTTGCAACAAAGCTTTCAGAGAAAGCCTATAATGAAACACCTTCTTTGCTTTAGCCTTCACTGGCAAGGTCAGTCCTCAGCAATCACTGACCCAGAAGACAAAGGAGAAGGTCTGGAAGTAGTATGACTTTGTTCAAGGACTTTGTTTTTGGGTTAGAGATCATTTAGTCAAACTTGGAATCCACAAGTCCATGAGCCCTAACAGGATACAACTGAGGGAACTGGCAGACATCACTGTTATGACACTCTCAATCATTTTTGAAAGGTCATGGCAGTCAGGAGAGATGCCTGGGGACTGAAGGAAAGCATATGTCACACCCTAGTCTTCAAAAAGAGTGAGAAGGAGGGCTCAGGAAAATACAAGACAGCCAGCCTCACTTCAAACCCTGGAGGCCATTTTAAGCATATAGAAGACAAGAAGATGATCATAATCAGCATGGATTCACCAAAAAGAAATCATGCTTAACCAGCCTAATTGTCTTCTATGATGCGACAACTGCCTAGAGAGATGGGGGGGAGCAAAGGATGTTTCCTACCTGAATTTCAGCAGGGCTTTCAACACTGTCTCCCATCACATCCTCATAGGCGAGCTCAGGGAGGGTGGGAGGGGCACCAGTGCAGGCTGGAGGCTGACCTGATGAAAAGCAGCTCTGTGGAGAAGGACCTGGGTGTCCTTGTGGACAACAAGTTATCCATGAACCAGCAGTGTGCCCTTGTTGCCAGGAAGGCCAGAGGTACCCTGGGGTACATTAGGAAGTGCATTGCCAACAGGTCGAGAGAGGTGATCCTGCCCATCTAGTCAGCCCTGGTGAGGCTCATCTGGAGTGCTCTTTCCAGTCCTGGGCTCCTCAGGACATGGAGATCCTGGAGCTGCTTCAGTGGAGGGCACCAAAAATGGTTAAGGGACTCACATCTCTCCTGTGAGGAAAGTCTGAGACAGCTGGGCCTATTCAGCCTTGAGAAGAGACAACTGAGAGGGGACCTCATCAATGTCTGTCAATATCTGAAAGGATGGTAACAAGAAGATGGAGCCAGGCTCTTCTTGGTAGTGAAAAGCAACAGGACAAGAGACAGTGGACAGAAACTGTAGCACAGAAAGTTCCTCTTAAATAAGAGGAAGAACTTTACTGTGAGGGTAATTGAGCACTGGAGCATATTGCATAGAGAGATTGTGGAGTCTCCTTCCCTGGATATAGTCAAAAGCCATCCAGATACACTCCTGAGTAATGTGGTCTAGGATGACCCTCCTGTAGCAGGAAGATTGGACCAGATGACCTCCAGTCCCTTCCAACCTTACCCATTCTATGATTCTATGAAAAAGCAGCATGAAATATCACTTTTAATAGTCAACACACAAGCTGCTAAATCTTTTTAAGATCTCAGGAAAAATTTGCAAAGATCTTTAAAGCTGAGTTCAAATTGTTCTTTGATATGTTTTGCTCTCATCCTTCATTTATCAACACCTCACTGGTCTGCATTCCACTTAGATGTGCACTGAACAGGCAGCCCAAAACTCCATTTAGATTTTTCCAGTCTGTACTTTAAATACTTAATTTTTAGAGTCTGTGTTCCAGTGTACATATGAACACTATCGTGATCTCTGCTGGAACACCCCAGCAAAGAGATGTGAGTGATGAAGAGGAAGAATGACAGGTCATGCTCACCTGTGTGTTTCCCAGTATGGTTGCTTTGTTTTCTGCAGGTGTCCTCTTGACTATAAACTTTGCAGAGCAGAAATCATTTTTAGCATCATAACACGTCAGACATTCTTCTAGCTCTTAACTAAAGAATAACAAAATCACAGATAATTATAGCCAAATTACAACTCTTAAAAGGAATTAATGAAACTTTTGTGGATTAACTACCCTCTAGTCTTCATTATTTATTCACTTTGATGCTAATTCACAAATTCTTTAATTCACCATAGCTCTCCCTATCATTAATGCAAATTAACAAGGTTCTACTGTAATGCAGATATTATTATCTTCCCTTGCAAAAATGCACATATTTCTCTAATTAAAATGTGCTTTATTTTTAAAAATCAGATTACCAGGTACAGTGGAAACAGAAAACATTAACAATATACTCAGCTGTTTAGATAAAACCTAGAAGTATTGAGAATGACAAAGGTCATTTATTTTGCATTCAATAAATATTAGGCAAATGTAAGAGACAAATTTTAGTGGGATTGTTTCAGTAGATGTCTTTTGGAAGCATTGCATTGATATTGTATCTATTGAGGATCACTAACAAAGCACTGATCCATTTGTAGATGACTATACAGTTATATATTACATACACTAAATTTTGGAAGTGAAAAATAGAAAAGTAAATAAACACCACTTTATAAAATTTAACATAGCATTTTTTCCTTCTTATCAGTCAAGCTGTCCTTTTCTTATAACATATAGGATTTTTTTTTACTCATTGATTCCAAGGCTTACTGTGCAGTTTCCAAATAACATCTTAAAACAGGAAGCATTCTAAGACAAAATTCTACATTCACAATATGTAAGAAATGTAAGAAACAGTACAATGGGCAATCAAAACATTGAAAAGTGATTATTTGTTTTACATTCTTTGTTTTTATGTTAAATATTTTTCATTTTCAGTGACCATGAATTTCAGACATCCATAGCTTAACAGATGATTTTGCTTTTAGATACAAACGAGGGTTATCATGTCACAACATTTGGCAGGTATACAATTTTCTAATTGAAAAGTTATATCAAGCTCACGTATCCTATGATTCATTTGTATTGTCTTGACTTTTGATGTATTTTCTAGAATTTGGAAAAAATACAGGAGTTGTAAAGTCTTACCATCTTCACAGTTGGATTTGTTACTCTGCCACTCCCATCAGGATTAACTAGCGAGAAGTGAACCTACCAGGGGTGGGGCACTGCTAGACCTGCTGTTTACAAACAGAGAGGGGCTGGTGGGAGATGTAGTGGTCAGAGGCTGTCTAGGGCACAGTGACCATTAAATAATAGTTTTCAATACTCAGGGATGCAAGGAGAGCCATCAATAAGACCTCTGCGCTGGACTTCTGGAGGGCAGATTTCAGTCTATGCAGAAGTCTGGTCCAGAGAATACCCTGGGAAAAAAACCTTGAAAACAAGGGGCACAGGAGGGATGGACGTGCTTCAAGAAGGAAGCTTTGAGTTTGCAGGAACAGGCTGCCTCAGTGTGACACAAGGCAAGCTGGTGGGGAAGATGATCAGCTTGGTTGAACAGGGAGATTCTGAAGGAAATCAGGGAAGAGAACTTACCAACTGTGGAAAAAAGGGTCAGATACTCATGCAGAGTTTAGGAATATAGTTAGGTTATGTAGAAAGAAAACTAGAGGCAAAAGCACAATTTCAAGTCAATTTAGCTACTTCTGTTAGGAATAACAAAAAGTGCTTCTATAAATACATCAATAACAAAAGGAGGGGCAAGAAAAACTTTCATTCTTTGTTGGACTTGGCGGGCAACATATGTGCCAGAGATGAGGAGTCAGACAAGAAAGACTATAGAGGCAACACAAAATACTTCCTAGAGGGAGATGGTAAGGGTTTATTAAAGAGAAGGGAAGCTGGAAGAAAATTGTACAGAGTTGCTCACCAGACGTAGGATGTAGTCATAGCTGTATGTATCTTCACTGATAAAGAACCTTTCTGATTCTATACAAATGAGACTTATGGCCCTGAATAGTGAGAGGAAGCATAAGTGAATCCTCTTTCACCACATTATTGTGGATACTGGTTACATGTTATGATGTCACTTACCTGGGTACTGGTGATCCAGATAGGAGCTGTCTGCCTGCTAGAAAGACCTGTCAAACCATGAATCACATCAAGGTAGCTGGCTGATGAGATTGTATTTGGATTAGAAAGTTGGGGTTAGCATGGACAATACCACCTAAGGAACTGGGGTGATTTCGGACCTGAAAATAGTTGCTTGTCCTAGCAGCAACTTTAACTAAGAACTTTGTCTTTCATATAGGTATTGAGTTAATAGAGTAGAATTAGACTTGCCTCATGTTGCTGTCCTAGTTCAGCAGGTGGGACCAGTTGTCACTGTGTGGGGGTGATCAAAGCTGTGTATTCTACCCCCATCTATTCATTCCCAAGGTCAATGGCCCATTTGCAGCAGCTTCCCAGGGAGTCGTTAGCACCTCCCCTCCCAGCCTGAGGAGGCGTAGCTGCTAATGGGCCATCAACAGTTCAAAAATAGCCCATGACTCACAGAGTTAATCACCCATTGTGTGAGTCCCCGCCCCAGGGGAGGGACTGAGTGCTCCCTGAGGGTACATAAGAGGTGGGTAAAAAGACCTCGGGAACCTCTTGTCGGATCCAGAGGAGCAGCAGGACCTTGACAGGAGGAGACCACCACTCTCAACCAGACTACAGCCATCACCTGCACCAACAGGTTTTTCACTTCCTTTTGCTTTGGACTTGGGGGAACCACGCGGATCTCAGCACAAGGGCTATCAAACCCCTTTGGGTTTGTACCCCAGGGCACTGGGTTATACTGCTGGGTTTTGGGAGTTGAAAGCAATTTCCCTTTGTGTCAGTGTATTTACTGTATTATTATTATTAAATTGTAGCTCTGACTTGTAATCTCTCTTGTGTTGAGCTCATTTCTCCTGCTGGTTTACCTCTAAACCAGCACAGTTGCAAAACAATTTTGATATGTAGGAATCTGGGTTGAGGTAAAGTCTGAAGAACTAAGATATACAAATCCATTTTCTGTCTCTTGGAGAAAAAAGGTAGTAGAAGAGACAAGATTTTCCTGGAAAACAAACAAAAATTTTGAACTTAGTTTACTAAGGAGACAAAGCTCTGAGACACTGTCCCATACCTGTACCTGAATGTTTAATGTGTGGTGAGAGGAAAGTACCACATAACAGCAAGCTTGCACAGACAGCACCAACAGGACTTGAGCCTGGAGCTTCTACTCCAGGCTTTTGCACCCTCATAAACAAACCGAGCAGACAGATGAGCCTAAGTGATTAGGTATCACATGGACAATGTGTGACCAGTGCTATACTGAATGAGGGTAGACTACAGTAGCAAATCATGGGAATTAGAGATGAGTGTGATCTATGGGGGGAAAAATCCAAGTAGTCAGGAGGTGAAGTAATTAATTTATTTGTGGAAAGGCCTGTAGTCCTCTGTCAGAGAGTTTGTGCAAATGACAGACAGTGAAAGAAATTTTGTGGGATAAATAATACCAGTTATGAAAGAGTCAAAGAGAGGGAAATCTCTTGGCTGTTGAAACACAATTATTATTAGATGTCAATTAGTTTCTTCCTAACTTTTAGGACAGTCATAACTTGAATCTGAATGTTATGACTTGAGCACATCCCTATCATGTGCAGGCCTGAGAGCTGATTTTTTTCTGTTCTGAAGTGTGTTCTGAATCATTTTGCACCACTAGGAGAAAAAGAGAGAACCTTTTATGCTGGGAAAGATACTCAAATTAAAATCTCACTTAAAAAATAATCAGTGGTAGAGTAGCAAGGACCCCTTGCCTGCAGTTCACAAATGAAGGCAAAGATGTGGAAGGGTTATACTTTTCTCCTTAGCTGTGCTTGTTACTTGTGTGTGCGTTGCAGGTCTCAGTTGATATCAATCAGCAGAGACTGCTACTGGTATAAGTGAAGCTGCACTAATTTACACTCATGGAGAATTAGGTTCACAATGTGTTAAATGTACTAGATTGGGAATGAATGTGGTATTAGAGTTGAATTCCAAATTAATGCAGCATCAAATTTTTCTTTCTTATCTGACAATAGGAAAGTTGGAGACATTGCATGTGAAAAAGAATAATATTACACTTATTTTGAGCAGTTGAGAGATGTGTCTGGAAGTCTGATATGATTAATGCCTCAATAATAGGGCTTCAGTAAGTTAGTCCCAATGGATTCCAAACCCAGAGAGAATGCAAAGATATTGATAATAGTTAAGTGACTTTTATTAGATAACAAATTCCATTTTTAGCTGTTTTACCAATGAGCTTTTATAATGCATTAAACTCAAAAGCATTAAGGAGGTCTGTTACACAAAAGTGAGAGGAGTCGAACTGGTTGCAAGGACTTGTGAGTTCCATCTCTGAGCAGAAATAGTCTGAGATATCTGTCTTCATATTCATTTCCTTAGCAACACCTTGAGATTTTTTCCTTAAAATAAGTATTCAAATAGATTTTTTTTCTTTCCTTTTTTTTTCCCTGGGGCATCTGCAGAGGTGCTACAACACAGCCAGTAGGGAACACCAAAATATTAAGCTCAAACGCACATAAGCTTAGCTGCAAAGTAGGGACAAAAAGCATCACAAACCATCAACATTCTTCTTTCATGCATAAAGCAGGAACACTTTGGTCCCTTTCCTTCCCCCCACTAGACTTAAGGACAAAGGGTGTCTTTATAGTGACAGAAATCCAAAACTTGTAGAAAGACCTTGACCATAGACCACTCCTTTTCGCATCAACCAGCAAGTGGAGTGAAACCTAACTTATACAAACAGTATCATTCCAAGAGTTATCCTTATCCATAGAATACAGTTCCAGAAAGAATTAATTATTGCGAATGTTATTTATTACTTGTTTTACAGTATATTTATCGTTAGGGGAGTCAAATGAGCTGATAAGCAATTTTGCAATAGATTCAGAGATAAGTTTGAGCCTTGCTCTGGTGATGTGCCAAAGACCACTAGCTGGCAGCTCAGCAATGACAGGTTATAGCACAGGTGCTGACTACTCCATTTTTTTATGTGGCTTTTCTCTAGACTGATATGCCTTTACGTGATGGGTTATTCTGGCTTGTAAGTGCATAAAACAGAGATTATTGCTGCAGTCAGAACCTTATTGATTTAGGCACTGCGCATACATGTTATTAGAAATCGTCCCTGTCCAATAAAGCTTTAGCCTAATTAGAGAAAACAGGGAGAAGAAGCAAGTATTCTACAGGAATTGTGAGAATTAAAAAAAAAAAACCAACAAACAACAACCAACCAACAACAACAACAAAATACAACCAAACAAAAAATCCACAAAAATAAAGGTGTTGAAGTGAGGGTGGGTAATCTCATTGCAACAGAGAGTAGCAGAGTTAGTTCAGCAGCACTGCACTTGGTGGAGCCACAGATGGGGAATCTTTGCAGGGATGCTGAAATGAACGGATGTGGTCACAAGGACAGGCTAAGGTGCCTTTCAATATAAAGCCTGTCATTGATGGGAAAGGGATGAGTAGGATGATCCAGTGGTAAAAGTGAAATATAAGGAGATTTAGGCTAAATGAGAAATTGAGATATGTATGAGCAAAAGTTAAATGACAGGTCTTAAGGTGTGAATGAAGAAGTTCTATAACAAATCTGGGAATGCAAAAAACATAAATCCCAAATAGTCATATATAATAAAGGGAAGAAAAATATGTCAGTCAGTATGGAGGTGGAAATTTAAGACTGCAGCTTATTTTGTACATATTTAGATAAAAGTTCTAATTCTGAAAAAACTAAAAGTCTGTCCTGTCCCTTTATAAGTATTCCTGAAATATTTTGATTTTAATTTTAAATTATCTTCATTCAGAAGTTGATTTTTATAAATTTTATTTTTCCTAAAAACTCAACCTACCTAATAATAGTGAACTTGCCTATTCATATTCCAACTTGGAGAGATTTTATTCTGCTTTCCATGTCTACTGGAGCAATAACTTAGTTTGAAAGCTATCACTAAAGCATGTTCCTGGCTGCTGTTCTTTATTTGCTGATGAATTGAGCTTATGAATATCAGCTCCAAAATGAGTTATGTTTAAGTTGTCTTAAACTGACAGAAGTGGTCAGATATGAACAAGGCGTGATTTTACACTAAAAGTATAAAAATGTAGATTACTCAAATTTTGATTGCTATTTGAATTATTCCACATCTTTCTTCCACCATTTTCACTTAAGCCTCGGATTTGAGTTGATAAATCAATGCTAGCATGCACTCCCTTACTAGTCCTTTTAATGGGCACTCTCTTTGAAAGTTAAACATTCTAGTAAATTGTTCAAACACTGTCTTGAAAAGCTAAACACAGCTTTGAAATCTTTCTCACGTTAGGCAAGGTTGTCATAAGCTTTCAGCATAATTGTAGAAAGCACAAAGCCCTGAAAGCCAAAATGTGTTATAATAACCAATTTCATTCCTATAGTCGTGGTAATCATTATGATGATCCAAATATCTACCATTGTGTTAATGGAGACTTTCAATTCCTGAATGCATTATTTTTCAAGCATTGTGGGCCATCTCCTTTTCAAAGTTTCAGAAATGTTTTTAGTTACATAACAGCTGAATAAACATCTGCAGATGAAATGCTCATCTGCGGATCTTTTCTGTATACTCGCCGTGAGTAGCAACATCTTCCTCTCCTTATCAGATGGCTTCTTTTTTAAGGCTTAGTTAAATAATACCAAATATTTAATGCATGCAGATTTCATGAGGAAGTCTTTGTTTTAATCTTACTCCTGTTTATATCTGCAAGGAGAGATCTTATTTAAATGTACAATGTGAATGCAATAGGACATGGGTATTTATAGGAGCTCTCCAATTGTTTTCTTAGCACACTGCTCAGCCTGTTCAATTACCTATCTATTCTGAAAATGTCAGTTGTCCAAAGTTTTTTATGGCTGTTGACAACAACTGCTACTAAAGAAATTCATCCAGAGATCATGAAGACAGTCCACAAAGCCACTAGCAATAATACTGAGCAGTGCTTCACTGCCCTGTGACACATTTTTAAGCCTAATATCCAGTTCTCAAATATCTCACACATTTTAATGCCTTCTTCCTCCTCTCCTGACAACCAAAAATCTCCTGATATCTGCCACTGAATCCTTTTCAGAATTGTGGTGCTCCAAAGGGAGACCTACTATTATGGACTTGAGAGAAATCTGGGAGGCAGGAGTTTCTCACATCAAATTTTGACATTAATTCATATTTTCCTTAATTCATCTTTGAGTATCTCAAGTTACCACAACTTAATGATAAATAGCTATGGCCTTGAAATCATTTTAATGCTGTAAAAAGGAGTTTTTTCTTAAAAGTAGATCAAAAAGAGCTCAAGGCATCTCCTGCAGGTTCACAATGGTGAACTACCACTCACCAGGTCACACAGTTACTACTTGAACTACTCAAACTGCTCTAAAAGTTATAAGTACCACCCACAGCACATTCCTATTAGACTGAAAACGCACCATAATAAAAAGTGAAACAAATCCTCTTTGTTAATTTATCAGGATTAGGAGAGCATTTCGCTCTTACTCACAAGAATATTAACAATCATAATGACTCAGAAAATTATAACTAAATAGAAGATATATTTAGAAATATTGTATGTAATTTCTACGTTGTGTATTTCAAATCTACAGGGAAAAATACTAAATAAGGTACTGAGTACCAACAATGGAATATTGTACAACTAGGTAGCTCAGACATTACCTCAAATGAACTTGATATACTGAGATAGTCACTTGCAAGATTAAACAAAAGGTAGAAGAGAGGAAGTATAACTATCACAAGACGATCACTTACACTGGTGAAATAGAGTACATCACAACAACAGCAATGGTCTAAACCCACAGGAGAGTGAAAAATGCAATATGATACCTCTACTTTCAGGAATAGCTTTATTATTGCTATTTCATAGAAGAACTCTCCAGTGGAAAAAAAAATATATTACCCAGCTGCACATGCTAGGAATCTAGCTCATTGCTTCTGTTCAGCAACCTGGTTTATATGGATTAAAAATCAATGAGCTGCTTTGTGACTGAGAAATAGCATTCTTCATACATTATGATCAAATAATTGAGCACATAATTAAAAGACTTCTGTTCCTCTTGTCAATCCAAAGGAATTCTGGCCAAAAAATTAAAATGATCAACTACCATAAAAGTAAGAATGTGCTTTTGAGAGTTAATGTCTTCCAAATCTGAATATTTTGGAAAGTAGCCGACTTCAGGAAAGGTATTACAGTGTTTCAGTGTTGGCTTTTGTCCTCCATATGTCCCAGAGATTTTACATCCTTGGCGAAAGTGAAACCTATGTCCCTGTTGCATGGTCACAGGCTCTTCAGGAGAGACAGGCAGGGCAGAAGAGGTGGAGGGGTGGCACTATATGTAACAGAAGTGTTAGAACGTGTGGATCTCACAGCTGGCAATGGCACAGTTGAGAACTTCTGGATAAGAATCAAGGGGCAAACAAAGAATGTGGATATCATTGTGGGAGTCTACTGTGGACCTCCCAGCCAGGACAATGATGCTGATAAGTTATTTTCTGAGGAACTAAGAGACTTCCAAGTTCATTGCTCTTGTCTTTATGGGTGACTTCAACTTACCAGAAATTAACTGGTAGCATCACAGAGCTGGTCTCTTCCTTTTCTCTCTTGTTGGAGATGGAATTTATATGGACATGGATGAGTGGCGCAAAAGGAGAGATGAACAAACCAACTTCGACGACTGGAAGGTCCAGAAGGACCATCCATAGCCGGACTGTCACTCCACATAAAGGACATTACCCACAGTTACCCCAGTTTTTTAATAAAGTTCCAATAAAATCCTGTTATCCCCTATCCTTATGGTGCTGGCAGCACTGATGGGCTTGTCCTGTCAGTGTGAGTCCAGCTACCATTGGTTGGTTCCCCCTGAGTTCTTGTCCAATCTTGTTCATTCCCTGTTTACTCCTCCCCGGTTACCACCCACCTTTACCCTAGCCCAACCATGTGAGGCGGATTTGCATGCTCCGCCCTAACTCCTCCTAGTTTCCAGAAAGTTCCTTCCCCCGGGCTTAAATAGCCCTCCATTTTGTGAATAAAGGAGATCGGTGGATCAGCCTTGGCCTTGCGGGTGCTCTCTCTGTCTCCGTGTCTTCATTGTGGGCCACGGGGCGGGTGATCTCAACCTGAGGCCTTCGCCGCAGCATTCCACCACCGCTTAGCAGGCAGGCAAGAACCCCCGACGCCGGTCTTGATCCTCTCCCAAGAATCAAGGCTGTGTCACTCTCTATCTTCATAAAGAAGTTTTCCTTAATTTTAGATTAGGATTCTTCCTAAGCAAGAATCTCCAAAACCATTCAGAACAGGTCAACCTTTTTCTATGAAGCTACATATAGAATTACTCTGAAATTTCATTCTGCTTGAATGAGATTGGCTTTTTTTATAATTTTTGATTATTATTAATTTGAATGTAGTGTATAAAATGGGGTATTTTGACTTTGCAGTGTTAGTATCACTTTGGACTTCACAAGATGATATAGAAAGCCAGTTTGTTACCACCTATCACCTGTCAGATTAGTGGTCTGAATTGTTACCTAAATTTTCTGGTAGCAATTTACCATCAGTGCTGTCTCTTTAATGTGGCTTCCACAAATGGGAAAGAGTAAATGCAACTTAATTTTATTAAAATGCATATAAAGTTGAATCTTCCTAGGTAACATAACCACTCTTTTTCCCCTTTAAGGTACCTGATATAGTTTGGCTTGACAAAATAAAAGCATACCCTGATCTGATTTATCCTGTAATTATACACACTAACCATTGTAAATTGTCTCTGTCAGCAAAAAATATAAACCAGCTCCCCTTGAATATCACCAGAATTAGCATTAAAATGTTTAAAATTCAAGTAGAGAAGTAAGTACTGAAACCATGGAGCTGTCTCTCAGTATTTTAATTAATAGTCAGTAAGAACTAATTTTTGATTTATCTAAGAGAAGTACATGAAAACAGGCTTAAAATTACAGGAAAGTTCTAAACAGAAAGGATAATAAAACACTGCAATGAAAGTAGGAGAGTTAGAGATGAAAGACCTACTTAGCTGTGGTGTTCAATGCACTATTTAGAATTTATTTTCTGGTGAAATATAGTTCCTTTACACATTACCACATCTACAAAATTTCAGTATAAATTTTCCATACACATCATTCTTTTAAATCAGGTATAGAATCTCAATGACAGAATCTGTTGTTTAGCTCTAATTTCACACTGTTGCAATTCCATATAGGCATTATAGGGTACGAGAGGAGAACAACTATTAAGGAATGAAAGGATGTAGCTAATTTAAAGAGGATTAAAAACTAACCTTGAATGTAATAAAGAGGTAGAGCCAGGTTAAAACCAAATACAGATATGAGGGGAAAAATAAGTCAGGGTAACAGCACAAGAAAAATGTATTGGTTTTAGTCCACACCTGTAGTCTACTTTTAAGTGCTTAGGCTAATATTTTTCAATATGTTCACCAATCTGTTTTAAATAATGAAGCATTAGTAATATGAGGCTCCCTTCTGCCTTGATCTGCTGTTAAATCTCTAAAAGAAAGCAAAGTGACACAGATTAGCAAGTCAGCGGTGTGAAAATTAATGAGCTTTCTCAATGCTGATCAACAGTTACCATCCATCTACCAGTGGCTAATTTATGTTCACTTTAAACATTTTAGGATTTTAGTCTGAGAAAACCCAATGGCAATTCTGTATAGGAGAGACTTATAGCATGTCTTACAGCTGCAAAGGAGGTGTTTTAAATTAATATCACTCCTTTCTTTGAAATTTCTCATGTTGCCATTCTTTCTCTTGCATCCAATGTTAAGACATATTTTAACAAATCTATAAACACTGAAATCTTTTCCATTTTTTCTGACCTTCCTATTGGAAGGTTGTAAATCCAGATTATTCTTTTACTTCAATATTCTGAAGTAGAAGGCAAACATTAGTCCTAGTTCCTAAGTGATTAATGTTTGGTGCACTTCAGCAGCCAACTAGTTGAGACAGTCTGGTGATAATTCAATATTCTCTTGATTAGGTGTGACTGAAGTAAACAGATAAACTCAGTTTGAGAAGGCATGGAAAATTCAATATAATTCAATGAAGTCTGTATAAAAAAATAAATTTTACTAGAAGTTAGATACCTTGCTGGACAAAACACTTCCAATTGATTGTTTAAACGGGAAATATAGACTTATGAAAATAAAATCTTGTATTCAAGCAAGCCACTTTTAATGTAGCTCCTATTAGGAAAAATCTCTTAGATTGAAGATTTAAAAAAAAAAAGGCAATCAATTACTTCCTGAAGCTAAACAGGTAAAGTAATAACCAGGTAAATGTTTAAGCAAAGCATATTAACAGAGGTAGTACTTTGTTTTTTAATTTTCTCTATCTCTTTCTTATACACATATGCACTCTTATATAAGTGGACTATTTTTTTCCAAAAGAAAACAAGTTCAGTCAAATAGACTTACAACAGGCCTTCTCTACACCTAATCCTAAAGAAATTCTATTGGTATTAAGGAGACAAAGTGTGATTCCCTGCTTTGAATGAGATCTAATGATCAGGAGAAGCAGAGATGTGATGAGGCAGTTACGTTTGTAATCCTAGTCCCCACTGCATACAGAGATGACAAGTGTCACTGTGTGTATATCTGCACATACATAAGCAAATGAATTTGGTTCCTTTTTAAACCATGAATGTTCATAAGGGTTGGGGGTTTTTTTCCAAGAAAGCAATGAGAGTTGGATGCCTGTCTGCACTAATGTCCCATTTGACATGGAATTCACTTTGTATTATTTTCATGGTTTATTGTGTTCTTGATTAAGTAAACTAGTAGTTTATAAATTTCTAGTTATATCCAAATTGTCTGCTTCAATAAATGGTATGAGAGGTGGAATTAAGGTTCTACTAAATGTATAGGAATTTAAAAATACAAAAAAGATATCTGAGAAAATAATGCTACCTCTTTCATGTTTCTTGCAGTTATCTTAAAATGCTTAATTATCCAGACAGGAAGGATAATTGGTGTTCTATTTCTGAATCCCAAAACACTAAAATTTTATCATTAAAATTTCTGACAGATCAAAAATATAAGTATCACATGTGTTTTTTCTTATTCTCTATATCCTCAATTTTTAGCATAACGTTTTATAACATGTCTTTCTTTGCAACAGTTATACAAGTTCAATTGCTAACATAATTTAGAATAATAAGTAAATAATAAGATTAATAAGAATAATAAGCAAATCCAACTCCGTTCAATATGCAGATTTTAAATTGTGTAAGACTAATTTTGACTGCAACTAGAATATACTCCTGCAAAACTAAGATTCAATAAAATCTTCAGAAATAATCTATAATTATTGAAAGTACTGCATATCAAATGTTTTACTGTGAGACAGGAAATGAAAAATCTCCAAAGGAAAAAAAATGAAGCCAGGTAAATTCAGACATGAAATTAGGTGAAATATATGTAACAGTGTAAGTAGTTAATCATGTGAACAATTTATGAGGGATCT
>VWZD01008009.1:305944-326844 GCA_013396695.1 Sakesphorus luctuosus | reverse complement strand
CTTACAGTGTTTATTCCTCTGGGTTGATGATAGAGGAAAGCTAGGTGTCTAACTGATCTAGATATGTATGCAGCAGATCTCTTTGGCATCACTTTGCATATTGTAAACACATAAAGGGAATTCAGTATAGATCAATGTTTTCCTCTTTTTTTAAGACATATTTCAGAACATCTAAAACTAAAATTGCTCTTTGTTGAATAAATCTTCCTTGAGTTTATTAGGTAGTGAGAAACATAATAGACTACAGCGATTCTTTTATGTCTGCTACAGAACTGATTTGTTTGTTTCCTCTTGTCCCAGTAGACTACTAAAGAAATTTCAGTTTCTCTGAATAATTATACAAGATCCAAGATTGTCTGACACATGTTGTAATCCTATTAATATATCTGCTAATTTATTTATTCTGCACTCAATAATTTTCACTCTAATGTCTTAAGGTACAATTCTCTTTTCTTGAATCCAGACCTCAAATATGATATATATCTATTTTCTTTGTTATTCTGATACGAGGTAACATATTCTCTATAGTAACCCAAAGCTAGAAGAAATATACATACCAATATATATTGACTTCCAAAGAGTATGTTTTCAGCCAAAAGCTTTATAAGTCATTAGCTTTACCTTCTTTATCCCAAATACTAAAGCCAATTTTATAATGCTAGACTATGTATCGTGAAAGAGTCTCAAAGGTAATGAATAGTTGAGGTATTTCATACCAAAAGATTAAATAGTGTTCTATAAAACAGAGAAACCAAACTAAAACAAAGGGGGGAAAAGGCACAAAAAAGAATAAAAAGGAGAAAAATCAAACTATGGGGTCCACACTTAAAGACAAAAGTTTCTGTTCTCCAGATCTTTTCTACCAGTAAATAAATGTAAGACCCAATATTCATCTGTAAATTGTGTAGTAACTATGTAGTAGGAGTTTGGGGGTTTTCTGTAGACCATTCCATTGTTACATAAGTGATCCCTCTCCAGGTATCTGCTGTAGTCATTTTTTAAAGGCAGCTGTCTCCACTCTTAATATCTAGAACAACAAAATTTTAACTTGCATGTTTCCAATTCAGCAATACAACAACACCATTTTTCAATAACTGAATCTTTATGTAGAGTTGTAAGAAACTTGGTATTAAAAAATGCTTAGGACAAATAATGCTGCAAAATTTAGCATAAGATAAGAGTGGTAAAAGCATATCTCTAGTCAGATAAGTGAGAAAACCATAGAAAACAGGCTAAGAGATTTGTATTCCTTGCAATACATAAGCCATGGCTCATGGCTAGTGATGTGTTTCAAGCAGTTTGGTGTTCTGCCAAGATGATCAAATCTAACTGACTTAAGTTCATGATCAAAATCACAGCCAACCATTGAAATTACTTTCAGAAACAATGAAAAAGATCATGTTGGGGCAGGGGGGTTGTCCAGTTACTGCTGGCAACATGGACATCTGTGCCTCACTTCCAAAATTAGACAAGCATTCTGCATCAGCTACTCCAAAAGAGTGATCAAGTAGAGCACAAGAAGCTCATATATGCTTACAGGTGGATACTAATAGAGCATTTGTATGATAATTAGAAAAACTTCCAAGTGTAAAATCGGGAATCCTTGGAATAAAAGATTGTAATATAATTTTGTGTGCTTTTTATAAATGAACAGCAATAATAATATAGTTTAAGCATGTACAGAAGATTTCATAGTTCTCTCAAGCTTCACTCATTCTAATTTTGTCTTAGAAGACAATAGGTCTTGTCTTTTGGAAAATTTCTATTTGACATCTCACTCTCTTTTGATCATGGCATTGTCTTCTTTAGGGATATTTAAACTTTTTTACTTTTACTTCATAAAATGTCTTACAGACACTCAGAGATCAGAAATAGTTTTTGTCTGCCTTTAAAGATGCAGAGTATTCCTAAGTTTCTTCATTCAGTGAACATCCCAATATTCTCTGAGAAGATTATGCTACTGTCCAGTCTCTTACAGAAAAGGAAAACTGCATCTGAACAACTGTAAATTCTAAAACTAATGATTCTTTTTCTATTTCATAACATTTGATTTTTTTGGGGGGGAGGTCAGGAATAATGTTATAAAAATCTCCTTTTAATGCATCATGGTTACACTGACCATAAAATGTCATATTAAAGCACCTATATAAAGAAACTTTTTTCCATTAGTATATCATAATTTCTTTCCATTAATACATCATAATTTTTTTGTCTTTCATTTCTGTCCTTCTCATTTTTCAGAAACATTCTATGTCATTCTAGTACATTCCCTTTAAAACAATAATATTGACAACAAAGTTTTGTCCGTTGTGTACTCCTGATCTAGCCCCCTTCATCCCTAATCGTTTCTGCCTAAAAAATCACATTTGTTCATAGACATAATTTCTGCAAAGACCAAAAAGGTAATTCATTAGAAGTTTGATTATAGTTCAGACTGATCTAAAAGTTTTCATAAATTCTGCATACTTTTTGTTTTTCCAAGATTCTACTCCCCAAAACCGAATTACATATGAAAGCAATAATGCCTTTTTTCTCCTATGCATCCTTTTCTCAGAAAATTCAGTGGCAAACTCTCACTAGCTTCAGTTCAGAGGACTAGATTTGATGACCATGGAATGGAATAGAGTCCTTTATTATCCAAGGAATATTCAGACAGAACATGAATCAAAAGCATTACTCTTCAGGGTTTTTTTCTTAAATCAATGGAAAGGAAAGAGAAATGTGTCCATATAAATGCAGTCTTAAATCTGAAAAATATAGCCCACTAAGTCTTCTCATGCTTCCAAAAATTCTCCCAGAACTAAGATGCTGATCACTTGCTCTACAAAAACCCCCCAACATTTAAGGCTACAGACTAACTGGTCAGCAATGCATGCAAATTCTTCAAAATATTTTTAATAGGAAAGAAATAACATTCTTCTGAGAAGGATTTCATATGAATGTTGATGTGAATGATAAGAGAGAATACAGCTACATTCCTTGCTTCTTGCTGCTATTCTTTTCAAGTACATATTACAATAAACACAGGACTAAAATGGATACTTTCAAAGCTGCTAAATATGTGACAAAAACCAATCAATGACTGTTATGGAATTCAGTACAGAAATAAAATATCATAAGAATATATACAAAAATTTACACTGTAATATTGTCAAGATTTTTTGTTCTTATAAAAATATTATAGAAAGCATTTAGTGATTTTGATAAGGTCTTTCTGGTGGATGCTAAAGAGAAGTCTAGCTTTCAGTTTCCAGTTGCAAACATGTAATTATATCTGACACTGCACTCATTTATTATTTGGGTTTTTTAGGTGAACCAAATAAAATCTCAACAAGAATAAATTATAGAAATTAGCACACCTTTTTTCACTCATTCTGTTGGAAATTGCTCAACACTCAATAGCTGTCAAAAGGTAAATGTAGATAGTATTAATAAAGCCACTGAAACCAGACCAGAAATTGTTCATCATGTCAGTTGCATAAATACTTTGTACATGTGCTCTAAGATGTAAATTAGTTTGCTCAACTGTTGCCACATTAAGAAAAAGAAAGCAAAATAAATATAGTAACTCACCTCACTTAAAAATGTCCAAGTAACTCAATAGTAATACAATTCTTACAATTCTAGAGTTGTCAATGTATCTCCATCAATTAAATAAAAGCTCAGATCAGGAGCTGTGACCTAATTTGTAAACAAGTACACCATCTTCCCTAGGAAAGATTATTTCTATCTTTTGAAAATTACTACCCTTCCATCTTAATAGGTATATAGAAAAACTAGACAATGACCAAGAAGAGAGACTCAAAAAGTATTTCCATATAGGAAAGACTAAATGGTTTAGCTCTCCTTCTTGGATAAAAGACAATTGAGACAGAACATCACTGTTTCATGTGTTTGTAAGAGGAAATGGGGTATGATTATTCACTACTTCTTATGCTACAGAAAACTGGTCATAACCAGTGAAATTATTTGATAACAGGCTCAAGTCATACAAAAGAATGTCCCAAAATGCTTTTTTGAATTGAAAAAGGGATTAGTTTGGTATATGGGGAAAAGTCCGTCAGCAGCTATTAAAAATGAGTCTTGTGCCTAACCTGCAGCTCAGAAGTTCTTAATCCTCATGATTGTCAGAAACTGATAGGATATAAAAGGAAAATTGCTTTGTAATATTTTCCATTTTCCTCTTAATCTTTCTATAAGATTTTTCTGGTTGCTACTGCTACAGACTAGCTATTGAGCTGGACAAACCCGTGGTCTGACCCTGCGCAGCTGCTCCTACGCTTTAAGGCTGCAGAACTGTATTGGTTTTCAGAACAAAGAAAGACTAAAGGAACACCACTGGTATGAATCATACAATCTTTTTATTAATCATAAGAAAGGATGGTTTTATTAATGTTAACTGATTTTCCTTGTTTTTATGCTACAGTATTATTCATATTTATGCTGTAATTTTGGTTTCCAACCTTGGTTGTTCAAACTTATTTTCAGTATCATTCCTATTGCAGAACATTTCATGCTAAATGCAGTTCAGATTTATTGAACTTAAGTTTACTCCCATTTTATTCCTCCAAATACAATACAAATCAGTGTAGAAAGTTTAGTATTGAAAAACAGAATCTTGCTACTGAATTTCTAAGCTCCTAGGGATTTTACAGAATGTGGGAAATTGTTCTTTTCAATCTCTTTTCCAAATCCCTGGTTTAGAGACTTGATTCATTCTACTCATGTTGCCTGAAATTGCATGTTCTGAACAAGTACAAAATATTCAAGAAATAAGATCACAGAGGGTTGTAGTCAGTCGTACAGGGTCTAGTTGGAGGCCAGTCACTAGTGATGTCCCCCAAGGTCCAATACTGCTCCCAGTATTGTTTAACTGATTCATCAGTGACTTGGCTGAAGGGGCAGACTCTTCTTCAGCAAGTTCATTGATGGCACAAAGGTGGGAGGAGAAGCCAATACCCCAGAGAGCCGTGCAGCCCTTCAGAAGGACCTCAACAGGCTGGAGGGATGGGGGGAGATGAACCTTCTGAAATTCAACAAAGGCAAATGCCGGATCCTGCAGCCAGGGAAGAATTACCCCAGGTAGCAGTACAGGCTGGAGACTGACCTGTTGGAGACCAGGACCTGGGTGTCCTGGTGGACAACCAGTTGTCCATGAGCCAGCACTGTGCTCTTGCAGCCAGGAAGGCCAATGGTGTCCTGGGGTACATCAGGAAGAGCACTTCCAGAAGGTAAAGAAAGGTGATCCTGTCCATATTATCAGCCCTGGTGAGGCCACATCTAGAGTGTTGTGCTCAGTTCTGGGCTCCTCAGTACAAGAGAGACATGGAGCTCCTGGAGTGGGTACAGCAGATCATTAAGGAACTACAACATCTCTAATAAAAGGAAAGATTGAGGGAGATGGGTCTGTTCAACCTTGAGAAAAGTTCACTGAGAGAGGACCTTATAAATATATATATAAGTATCTGAAGACAGTGTGTCACTACATGGGATTTCCCAAGGGCCCAGTCATGTTTAATATCTCTGTTGATGATGCAGATGAGGCATTTGAGTGTGCTCTCAGTCAGTTTGCAAATGACACTGTATTGGGCAGAAGAGCTGATCTGCTGGGAATAGGAAGAGTCTGCAAAGGAATATGGACTGGACAGATCCATGGGCTGAGGCCAACAGTATGCTGTTCAACAAGACCAAGTGACAGGTCCTGCACTTGGATCACAGCAAACCCATGCAGTGCCACAGGCTGGGGACAGAGTGGCTGGAAAGCAGTCCAGTGGAAAAGGACCTGGGGATGCTGGTTGACTGTTGGCTACACATGAGCCAGAAGTGTACCCAGGTGACCAGGAAGGTCAATGGCATCCTGACTACTATCAGCAAGAGTGCTGGTCAGCAGGACCAGGGAAGTGGTTGTCCCTCTGTGCTTGAAACTGATGAAGCCAGACCTCAAGTACTGTATTCACTATAAGAAAGACATTGAGGTGCTAGAGAATGTCCAGAGAAGGGTAACAGAGCTGGTGAAGCAAGTCTAATGAGAAGCAGCTGACAGAGTTGCTGAGTTGTTTAACCTGGAGAAAAGGAGGCACGGAGGGATCTTATCACTCTTTACAACTACCCGAAAGAGGCTGTAGCCAGGCGGTGGTTGGTCTTTTCTTCCAGGTGACCAGGGACAGAATGAGAGGACATAGCCTCACACTGCTTCAGGGAAGGTTAAATTTGGACATCAGGATGAAAGAGTTGTCATGCATTGGAATGGACAGCTCAGGGAGGTGGTTGAGTCACCATCCCTGGAGGTGTTCAAGACAATACTGGACATGGCATTTAGTGCCATGGTCTAGTTAACAAGGTGATGATTGATCAAAAGTTGGACTCAGTGATCTCAGAAGTCTTTTCCAACCTAAATGAGTCTGTGATTCTGTCAAAAGGATGGAGCCAGATTCTTCTCAGTGGTGCCAAGGAATAGGACAAGAGGCAACCATTCATTGGAATAGATTGTCCAGAGAGGTTGTGGAATCTCCCTCACTGGAGATATTCAAGAACCTTCTGGACACAATCCTGTGATTCTGTATCGAAAGAGACAGCTCCACTTCTAGTTCTGCTATCCTCTCCTTTTATCAATTGATAAAGACCAAGAAAAATTGTAATGTAATGCTGCCTATACCCTTTGTGCCTTCCTCTGGGGTTTGGTTAGGGTCTTTGGAGCCTCAGCAAAGAGGGGAGGATTTAAGAATCCAATTCATTGGGATTTTGTTATGTTTTGGGGGTTTTATTAATGAAATAGATTATGTCTATTTTGAAATCAAAATGTTTGATTTCTTTAAGCCTTTTTCCTTAGAGGAAAAAAAATAGAAACAGAGAATTACAATGGCTTTCCATTTTATTTCACTGTTTAGTAATATAATCCTGAGGCAAATACTGAGAGAATATTCATTTCTTCACGGAAAAAGAAGAGAAGTTATGTCTGAATCAACTCAGAAGTTGCAGTGACTCCCTGCTGATTTTTTAATAGAGAAGGAAACTGAAATCACTACTCATGAATTAAAAAAACATAATAGGATAAGCATTATTTTTCAGAAAAAAAAATGGAAAAATAAGTGAGTGGTTTCAGGACTTTCCATTTGTAATGGTTTGTCTTCTGTAATAAGTCCTAAAACTTAAATGGCACCAAAACTCATCACATATCAGCTATTATAATGCAAAAATTGTACACACAAATTCTCCAAATGTTTCCAAATTTAGCCTTCTGCCCTTGAAATCCAGAGCTGATTTTCTACTACCTTCATTTGGAGTAGGTTCCTCTGATTTGAAGCTATGTTATCCGAAGTTTGGAACATTTCATTGTGCAGCAGTTGCCAATGAGGAACAAAAGGCCAAAGTCTGTGTTTTTAACTGTGTGTAAAACAGTGCCTGGAGGAGGCTCAGAGTACACAGAAAGGTTCTACCTGAGCAGCTATCTGCATTTTACATGCACTTAGAGGACCTGAGCCTGCAATCATGACCATAATTCCTTCCATATTTTTATTTCTACTTGTCAGCTGCTATTTGATTTCTGTATTTGTCCCTCATCTTCTTTCAGGTAGATAATTCCTAATGTTAATACTAGAACTAGTTTTGGTGGGTTTCCTTCAGATGCTGTCCCTGCACCAACAGCCTATTGCCTACAGGCATTTTCCTTCATCTTACACCAGTGTTGCACATTAGGTGAAATGCTATTCACGGCGTTTGTTCCGCTGTTGGACTATGTTTCATGTTCATGTCAAAAGGACAACTGAGAATAGTAGGCTTTACCAGGAACTTTCAGAAAGGAGCTATTGTCTTCATTTCATATTTTTACCTGAATACAAACCAGATATAAAAATAGAAATAAACAAAATATGGACGCAAAGGCACTTTGCATGATACATGTAAAACTATATTGGACTAAGTCCGGAAAATACGGAAGTGTACCCTGGGGAGTGTTTCAGTGCTAGCAGAGAATCAGCCTAGAAAATGTATTAGATTTTATCCAGCTCTTGGATCTATGACTCAGAAAGGCTTATTGCTTTTTAAACTTTACTGCCTGACTAAGGAACTTCTCCTGGCAGTGTATATACTATATTACTACAAGGTCAATTCTTGGTGATGTCTTCTGCCTGTGATGGACACAGACCAGGGCTCTGTGGGGTGAAAAGTGGCACCTGCATCTTCTCAGTGGGTGTAAGGGGACACCCACACAGCATCCCAGGAGGGGATGGGTAGAGCAGGATGCCTGTGATGACTCCTGTGATGTGTACAAAAGTGTGGATGTACATGTATATGTAATAGAACCATGCAAGGTTATAAAAGCATGTTCAAAAAATTGTATATTTTTATTAACATTTCTTATTCATATTTTGTGTCTATCTGTTATATTACTGATCCTGATCAGTAGTTCACTGATTGCCAGTTATTTGTGTGTGATTTATAAATCAATAAAGCACTTTGATGTTGATTTGTTTTAAACTACATAAATGGACTAATTTTTCCCTGCAGCAAGGACCATAAACAGAAGCATTTCCCTGGAATGCCTGAGTTGACTGCTAAATTAGATAAAGTGAGGACTGTTCAACATGCCTGACATGTGCTGAGTTTGACTCTGTTCAGTCAGTCTAAACTGATTGCAGGAAGCTAGAAGTTTACTTCAGCAAATCTGACAAATACACTATGTTCTTCTATAATAATATTAAAATTAAGCACTTTCACAGAGCAAAATCTGTCAGCAGCTTGTTCAGACCTTGTTTACTTGGCCCAATTAGGAAGATATTCTAGCTTCAAAATGTTGGGGAAGGGAGCTTTGCGAGAGGTTGGTATCACGCCCTCGCCTGCCACCCAGATGGTACCCCGGGTTCGGCACTGGATTGCAAGGTGTGTTCTCATAGAGATAGAGCCTTGCATCCGATAACAACGTACGTACTTTATTTAGGGATCCCAATTACAATTCTACTATGGAATAAACAGGTTGATATAAGTTTCTAGGGTGAACATGTGAACAATAACAACTTGTGATAGGGCAAGAGGCTCTGGCCACAAGGCAGCAGGCTGTGCTGATTGGATGAAGGGGCAGTGTGCACGAGGCTTGCCACATGGTGCTGACGTTGTTAAGTCCCTGTTTTCCCCCAGCTCTGAGGTTGTTTACCTGCCTCTTGGCTGCCTTAAGGTTGCAGTGACCTTGGCTAGCCTGTCAGCTCCTGGACGATGGGTTGTGCATCGAGGCTCAAGTCAAGCCTCTCCCTACAGTCCACAGTGTATTTTATGTGCACAGTGTATTTTATGTGCACTTCCCTATAAATCTGAGCCTTTTTTGCTTAAAAATCAGCACCACAAACTATATGTCAGTAGTGTGCTTACGCTAAACAAACTATTGAGGCCTTAACTTTTTCTGTCTACATTTCTGCAAATCTAAATGATCAGTAGAGTTAATAGAACTCATTCTTTTCCCTGTCCTCTCATTCCAGTGGTAAAGATACTATTGGCACCTCAGCAAAGCAATCTCTTTTTAGTAAAAAGTTGTAGGCATTCAGTATATAGGACTACAATTAAGATATTTAAATTACAATTTCAAGTAATTTAACAGACAATCATTTATTTAGCATCTAAATGTATAATGATTTATGTGTAGGTGCAATTTCGACCTCTTCTCTGGAGCAGAGTCCACTATGTGCAGGTCCACTGGCCACAATAAACTTGTCTGCTTTGGTTTAGTTCATTTCCAGTGAATGGCATTCTATATATTTTTTTTAATATTCAGTTCCATAATTTAAAATTTCTCTTAATATTTAGCATAGCTAAGTTTCTAGAAATGTATGTTGTTCTCTTCCAGTATACTTTTTCACATGATGAGTTAATGTATGTTTTCAGTCTTCCTTTTTAAAGAAGAACAAACTAATTCTTTCAACTCATCTTGAAATTTCTTGTTATACTTGTTGTTACCTTCTGAGTTCTTTCCAAGGTGCCTTTACCTTTCTCCAAATGTGTTTCTCAAAAAATGTAGGTAAGACTTATATAAATCTTTAACAATTCAGAACCATATGTGTCTTGAATACACAGCTCCTGTTAAGACATGCTACAATGTTTCCTTTCAATTTTGAAAAAATATCTCATTGTAGGGCCAGACTGCAACATCCAGATCTGGTTTTGAAATATTGCTGCTTAGTCCGTTTGTCTCAATTTTCTAACAGCTTCTCTTAATACATGATATTTTAGCTCTTTGTCTTGAATCTCATCTTGTTTCTGTCAAATCATCCTTCAGTTTACTAAGACTGTTTTGAATTCTCATCCCTCTTCCCAACACAGTTATT
The DNA here is from genome assembly GCA_013396695.1 of Sakesphorus luctuosus. Taxonomy (NCBI): domain Eukaryota; kingdom Metazoa; phylum Chordata; class Aves; order Passeriformes; family Thamnophilidae; genus Sakesphorus; species Sakesphorus luctuosus. The sequence goes on along the minus strand of VWZD01008009.1, from coordinate 316,534 downwards.
CTAAGTTTGACTTATAAGCAGAATGCATTCTATTACTTACTCCATCATCTGATTCATTAATGAAAACATCAAATAGATCCAGATCCAGAACAGACTTCTGCAAGGTTTCTCTTGGAATGTCTTTGTAGTGAGCAGTAAACAAGTGACACTTTCTCCAGAAGCAGCATTTTCCACCATAGTGTGTGTTCACCTACTGGTGTTTTCATGCAAACACGCTTGTCCACTTAATTTATGAAAATGTCACTTGGAAGTGTGTTGCAAACTTTGCTAAAAGTCAGGCTGTATCACATTCAGTGGTTCATCTGTCAGGCCAGTTAATCTGTGAAGGCATTGTATTAGTGCCCTTTCTCCACATTATTTCTCTGTAGTCTTAATTCCTTCTGCTATAACTTGTTCAAGATACACAGAGCACCTCATAACACTTTGAATGTGGACAGACTTCAAATAAGGCCTAAGTAACAAAGTAGCCTAATAGTGAAGTAGTGTGAAAATAATACACGTTTGGAGGTCAATATTATGAGTTTTGGGCATTCCAGGTTGAGGAAGAACTTAAATTCAGAGTCTTTGTTTACTGACTTGTGCTTTAACTACTAAGTTATTTTTAAAAATGAGCTGCCAGCTCTTTGGTCAGCTTTTAGAAGGAAGGCAGCAGTAGCAATCTGAACTGAGAAAACTGAATGAATTAAACTTTTCAGGTAATAAAGGCGGATGAACTCACAAATCCCAGTGACTGACACTGACCTGTTCACGACAATTAAGACCAAGGGCAGATTCTTAGAAGCCTGGAGAACTAATGTAAAAAAAAAAAAAAAATTACCAAAACTCATCAAACCAAAAAAGTAAACAGGACTTTAGTCAATGATGCCTTTAGAAAGAAGATGATATTAATTTATATTTTTTTAAAATAGTATTGTATGTTTCTTATTTCTCTTTAAGAGCTCCTATAGCACCTCAGCCCCTTTACTGAGCCCAGTTGGAAGTTATGGAGGCTAACATGAAAAGCAAAAAATGTAAATTATCTTAAGGGGTCTCTCATTGAACTGAAAGGGCACTTATTTATTACCTATAAAACCCCTGTCACAGAGCTCAGGCCTGGAAGTCTAGCAAGATCAAGAGAAATCTCCCAGAAATGGATGGTGAGTTTGCACCTCCATTAACACCTCTCAAAATCAATGACAGAACCCTTAAACAGCAGCAGGCTCAAGTAATGATCTAAGCTTGTGTCATTCCTCTTGAAATAGTTTTATTCATAAATCATTTTAAGATTTTATTCATTCTGAAAAGCCTGATAATTATTAAATGCATGAAGTTCATAATCATATATATCTACCCTGCTTCAGCAGTTACATTAATCAGAGAATAATTGTTGTGCAGCAGCTTAAATAACTTAGTAAATTGCAAAAGCAAGAGTTCACTTTTTCTTTTCTCTCCTAAATTCTGGATAATAATTATTGTTTAGTACATGAACAGGGTATACACCAAGCAACAAAACCTTAAACATTTTGATAAACAGTTCTAATCAGCTTTTCCTTAGTTTTGCCTGTTATGTGGAAAACTACTGTATTTGTAGAATGATTGTGTTGATTTGCTAAATCAAAACTTAAATCTTAAATGAAAGGAATGGTCACAATCAAGAGCACACAGTTTAAAGACATAGAAAATGAAAGCAAATGCAACATGCTTGACCAATTACAATCATTAGGTTATATTAGATCATTATAATAAATATATTGTTACCTGTTCTCACATTAGCAAATCACACTTTCTCTGTTTGTGGTGCTTCACAGTGTTGTGAAGTTTAAATATTCTAACTGAAGAAACATTTTTAGTATTAAAGTAATTCTTGTCATTTCCCAGTGCGTTGCACCTCGCATACTGATGATATCCAGAAAAGCAAGAACCGAACTTGGGAATATAGAACTTAAACAGGTGATAATGTTCATGACTTGGAGATAAGCATAATCAACTTTCACCAAATAATCTCCAAAATGTTCAGGTTTACCAGTTCTTTAAAAGAGAAACAGCTTGTTGTTCAGTGTTACTCTATTTCATTAAAGCAGCAATGCCTACTGATAAACCTTTCCTTTTAATTGTAGTTATATGATGGTACCACTATTATTTAGATGCACATCACCTTGAAAAACTGCAGTACTACATGGAACTTTTCAAATACCTGAAACTCACACTAAGTAGACAAGTTTGCAACAGGCTGACTTCAAATTTCTCAGCCTGTCTTCATAGGAGAGGAGTTCCAGCACCCTGATCATCTTACAGACTCTCCTATAGACTCATTCCAATAACTTCTTATCCTTTTTATGTTGGATCCTGCAGTACTCCAGGTGGGGTCTCACCAAGAGCAGAGTAGAGAGGCAGAATCTCCTCCCTCTACCTGCTGGTCATGCCTCTTTTGACGCAGCTCAGGATGCACTTGGCCTGCTCAGCTGCAGATGAGCATTGCCAAATCACAATGAGCTTTTCATCCACAAATGCCACCAAGTCCTTATCCCCAGGGCTGCTATCAATTCATTCTCTGCCCGTTGTTTACATGTTCTTGAACTCTGTCATCTCCTACACCTGGTAGTTCTTCATTTTCCCAATCTCTGCTTTCATTCTCACCAACTTTGGTAGTGTGGCTGGAGTACTTCGTGGTAAAGACTGAGGCGAAAGTCATTGAGTACCCCAGCCTTCTCCATGTCCTGGTTAACAAGGCCTCCGGTATCCTTCCTGAGAGGACCCACACTTTCCACAGTCTTTCGATTATTATCGACATACCTAAATGAACTGGATTTTGTTACCCTTCTGTTCTAGGCCAGATTTACTTCTGCCAATCCTTTAGCTTTCCTAAGCAGATTCCTGGAAAATTGTTTGGAAAATTTCTTTATATTCCTCCCAAGCTACCTTTCCCTACTTGCACTCCCTGTAAGCTACCTGTTTGTGTTTAAATTTGTCCAGGAGCAATTTTTTCACCCATGCAGGCCTCCTGGAGTTCTTCACGGATTTCTCTTTTGTAGAGATGCATGGAGCTTGGGCCTGCAGGAGGCAATCCTTGAGTATCATCCAGCTCTCTTGGGCTCCTCTTCTGCTTAGGGCTCTATCCCACAGCATTCTGCCAAAGAGATCCTTGAAGAGATCAAAGCCTGTTCTCCAGAAGTCCAGGGTGGTGAGCTTGTTTCTTCCCGTCCTCATTGCCCTAAAGATCTTGAGCTGTGCTTCTTCATGATCACTGCAGCCCAGGCTGCACTTAAGCTTCACATTCCCCACTAAGCTCCTCCTTGCTGGTAAGAACAAGGTTCAGCATAGTACCTTGTCTGGTTGGCTATTCTATCACCTGGAGAAGGAAGTTGTCATCTGCGGATTCCAGACCTTCCTGAATTGCCTGTACCATTATGTGTTGTCCCTCCAACAGATATTGGTGTGATTGAAGTACCCCATGAGTTTCATGGGTTGTGAATGTGAAGCCTATCTGATTGTAGGCATCCTGTTGCAGACCCCTACTATAAAATCACTTTTAATCCTGACCTATAAGCTCTCGGTCAGCTCATCATCCATGTGGAGCAATGTGCACTCCAGCTGGTCACTGACATAGAGAGTGACACCCCATCCTTGTCTGCCTTGCCTATACCATGGCAATTGACCCAATGAGAACCAATAACACTTTGTGGTCTCATAAGTAGTCTGCTTTGCCTTGGCTGTTCTATTTTAGGCAGAAGCTGTAGCCACCAGGCTGAAGGCTTTGGCAGACATGCCTTTTTCTGCTCTTGTTGAAGTCACACAGTTACTTAGTCAGGAGTGCAAGAAACATACATGTAAAGGGAAGCATGATTTAGAGCACTGAAAAGGCATTCAAAAGCAAAGGGCGAGAAACATGCATTAAATGTACTGATAAGGTACTCCTCAGGGAGAAGTCTTGGATTCTGGTCCTTCCTCCCTTGATTGTTGATGTTTTAATACTGTTTCCTAAGTAAAAATATTTTAAAAGTTCAGGAAGCATCATATAAGCCAATGCCTATAAGTTGTTGTATAGGTCTCAGCTCACTTCCCCACAGCTTGTAGCTCAGCTAAATGAGTTCCACTGCTCATAACAGTGATTTTAATTATAATTATGCTAAGGTTTTATACTAATCATACTGCAGCAACACAAACTTCTAAAAATACCCTAGTGATTTTTTACAAGTTCAGCCAGATTTTTTCAAGAACTGAGTATTTGTTGTCTCTTCAAAATATATTCAGAATCATTTAACATAGCCAATTATGAGCTGCCTCAGGGGTTCACATAAATGCTTCATCTACCCTACTGAAGTTAGTCCCATTAAACATAATGTGTCCAAGCTGGACTTGTTATGATGCTAGCTTGTGAACTTTCCCAATGGGCACTTAAAAAATATGTAACCATTATATATTAAGAAGTGTCTTTCTTTGTGCAAGTCCGTTTCATCCTTTCTATTTTCTTCTTTTCCCTTATTTTTCTTTTTTTTTTTAAATGTAGTATGAAAAGACCCATAGAACAGAGCCCAGACAGAATTTACTGAAATCTCTGACTCATTTTGCATTTTCTATTCCTGTAGTGTAAAAAACCTTTTCAAGGAAAATACATGAAAAGAACCAAAGTGCCTTTGGTAGCCAGCAGAACTACAAAACAAATAAAGAATGCCAGCAACAAGCAATCCTCTGAGAGTTTGAAAAGTGTCTTGAAGCAAAGAAAACTGTGTTCCTGCTCAAGTTCCCATTAAAAAATGTCTATTGCAATTTGAACATGTCAACTACATCCACAAATTTCATATGACTTCTTCCTCTTAAGAGCATGAAAACCAGCAAATAGAATTCTAGTACATTTAAAGAACTGGAGCATATGTTTATACTTACCTATGACAACAACAGACTGATGTAAAACTTGAAATCGTATCTCTGCCTAAGAGCTTTCATCAATCCGAAGATAAATTCTTTTAAGTAAAACCCAACTCTTAAAGAATGTTTATACAAAATAAAACTCTTGCTGCCATACAGAAAGAGCAAGAAAATAATGTTCCTGGTGTATTTTCTTTAATTGGCTCTAAGCTATTGGGATTTTATCTACCTTTATTTTACTACATTAATAAATCACAGACAGGTACTTAGTGTTTTTCTAGTGAAACTTTATAATAATAGACAAAGCAAAAATTACTTGGAAGATAAAAAGCTAAGCTCTCTAACAAGAAAAATTTGCAAAACAAAGAAAGATGTTAGCTCTTGTTTTCTCATTCTCATTGCTCTTGTCATTATATCAGGTGTTTAAATATTTTTCTGAAAAATATTCTTAGATTCCTATGATATATATATTCTTTTCCTCAAAAATTACTGTATTTTAAATGCCTACTTTAATATTTATTAAGCCAAAAGACTTAATTGGGAATGCTCTAAAAAAGGACTAATTCTACCATGAATCAATAGCTGTAAGTTGCAGAGCATTTCATTATATTACACCTATTTCAGATAAAAGAAAATGTAATACAATTTTTTTGTTTTGTTTTGTTTTTCTCAGTGTCGTAGCTGCCACATTTTTCATTGCTCTACCACCATTCAACAAGCTGGCTCAAAAAATCCTAACAGACTTTGGCACTGTGCCGTATTCATACATGCCTAATTGAAGATCTTGGCCTAATAATTTGCTATGCCATACATATGCATTTTAAGTAAAGTGTAAGTAACTGGGACTGCTATTAACTACAGAACAAATGCAAATGGATCACATAATCCATTTCTGTACTATGTATATTTCAGCCAATAAAATGACCTTTGAAAATTACAGAGATGCATGAAAATGCCATTTACTGTAATAGAAATCAGCAAAAGAAGGTGAACTGTAGGTGAGGCTTAGCACTCCTTAAATTTTCAAAATCTAGGCAACATTCAAAGTCTGTGCTGGGAATATTTAATTATCTTTAGGAAACACATGTAATACAAGTATATCATGCAAAAGTGTTAAGCTTGGTTGCCTTCACATTTAAACCAGCATGGTTTTCCATTGTAACACTTTCCTTGTAATATTACATTAATTTCTAATCAGAAAAAGAAGTAAGTGGATAGTATTAGAAAAGATTATGGAAAATATAATTTATTAACACTACCTAAATACAAGCAGAGCTTTTCAAGAAACATAATAGTTAAAATGTAAGAAGTCACTGACTCAAATATTTCATAGTTTAAAGCATAATGCAAAAGGCAGTGAGGTATTTGGAGAATGTGAGGCCATTTTCCGATAGAGGTTTCACTAAACTCTCAAATTCAAACTCAATTTTCTTGTAAAGTATAGATTCAAGATGTTGAAAACATGACATGTCCATTTGTCGCACTTTCCACTTCTTCAGAGAACCTGATGAACTTTCCAGAGCTCAAGTTTTACAGCTGAGGGTTTTTAGAAGTGAAATTGTTGTTTATTGGGTCATTTATGAAATGTATTGCCCAACAAAGTTTTTATTTCCACAACTTATGACAATAGAAGAGACTCTCCCATTCTCACTTAGAACTAATTGTGAAATCTGGCACAGTAAGTATTAGTTAAACTATTGGATTTTTAAAAATTCTCTTGACTGTATAACGTACTAGAAGAAGAAAAAACCCTGAAAGTATAGAGCAGAAATTGTAGAATGAAAACACTAAAGAATCATTGCACCATCTCCAACCTGAGCATCTCCAAAGTCATCAACTGTTGGAGATGGGGCAACCTATGTAAGCATGGAAGATTGGAGAAGAGAAAGAGATAAAGAGACCGACTTCGATGTGTGGAAGGTCCAGGAGGACCACCTATAACCAGACTGCGACACTACAACATGGACTTGACCACAGTTACCCCAGTTCTTGTTATTAAAAGTTGAAATAAAGTTCTGTTACCCCTGTTCCTGTGGTGCTGGCAGCACTGATGGGCTTATCCTGTCAGTGTAAGTCCAGCTACCATTGGTTGGTTCCCCCCGAGGAGCTGTCCAATCCTGTTAATCCCCTGTTTTCTCCTCCCCAGTTGCCACCCACTGTTTATCCTACCCTATCAGTTGTGGCGGATTTGCATGCTCCGCCTTCCCTCCTCCCAGTTTCTAGACTGTTCCTTCCCAGAGGGCTTAAAAGGCCCTCCTCCCTGTTAATAAACTGGATCGGTTTAGGCTTTCAAGGTGTTCACTTTGTCTCTGTGTCTTCATTGTGGGTCACGGGGTGGGTGAACTTAACCTGGAGCCCTTGCAGCCTCGATTCACCACCACTCAGCAGGCAGGCAAGAACCCCCGTCGTTGGTCTTGATCCCAGAAAATCAAGACTGCGACAATCAACTGAATCTTAAGATTCTAGCTTAAAGAAATCAAAACTTTTCTCATTTCTGGAAGTTAAATGAGCAGAAACATGCAGAAATAAATATTGAAGGTAACCAGCCTTCTGTTTCTTTGGCCTGTCACTATGTAATGACAGTAAGGTTTGACAAGAAAAATTAAGCATTTTTTAAAAATCAGTTTCACTGAAGGACAAGAAATAGTAGTGTTTTTAACTGTAGAAACAGGATTCTATGAAGTCTCTGAAGTGGAAAGTCAAGATTTCTTCCTATTTCCAGCTGCCTCAGGAATTAATCATGGTCTGCATTTCACCATCATTTCACTTAAGGCGCAAAGGGAGTATTTTGAACCTCTGCTTTACCTTCCAGGGAGCTGTATCGACATTTTTTCATTAATTTAATATGCCTTCATATGTCTGCATGTTGAGTGTAAATCACAGTGAAATTGCCAATGGAAGTTTAGGTTTCATAGATGTTAAATCTGGAAAGGACCATTTTGCCCATTCTGTCCAACTCTGCATAACACAGGGCATTAGTTTTTACCAAACAATTCCCAAAATGAAGCACATGACTTCAGGGTGAGCTAGACAACATCTTCTGGAAAATAACTCAGTTTTTATTTTAAGTGCTAAGGATTCCACCATTATTCCCAGGAAAATGCCCTCATTTTTAGCTCCCTTCACCAATCGTTCCTACTTGCAGCTTGTTTTTATATTTCAGCTGTTGCATTACATTCTGTTATATTACATTATGCTATGTTACATTATGATATATTACAGGGTGGTTTTACCTTCTAAAGAGACCTGAGGAAATACTCAGATGTTTGGTGGATTTTTTCGTATTTTTATAATTGTTCATCTGTAAGGATTCAACCTATTCTTTATCTTTTTACCACTAACATTCTTTAGACAGAACTCATTTGATGGCAATTCTTTCTTCTCTCCAGTAATGCTTCTTTCGTGCCCTTGAAACCACTTTCAAATTTGTTTTTATTTTTATTATTATATTGTATCATATTAACATGTCTCTAACAAAGTGTATACAGAAAAGACTTTGAAAGACTTCCTTTTAATCTAATAATAAAATACTTGTAATGAAAGCACTTGTGTGACAGTATTAGATTTTGCTGATATTTGCACATACATTTCACACACAGGCTTAAAATTAATTGTGCTTAGATCAACTTACATGAAAGAAAGTCTAGTCCAACAATTTTTCAGAGCAAATCAAACCAACAAAATAATCCTAGATTGACAACAGAACAAAAGGTATTAACAAGGTGTAAAAATTAGTCTTTAGACTTTTAAACACTATGATGTTATTAATAATACTACTGTTGTCATACAAAAACAAAGAAAGAAGCCTAGTGCAAAAATTTGTTCACAGTCAGGATGTAACAAGCAGATGACAGAGATACTAATTTGACCAGTCTGATGAAAACACTATATATACCTCAACCTAAAAGATACTTTGTATTGGAAAGTTTTGTTACAATATCTATGATAACTTTGGAAATTATTTAAAAAAACCTTAACTACAGTACAGTATTGTCCACCAATATAAGCCTTCATATATATATATGACTTCATTTAAGTTTGGAGAAACAGTCAAATCCTTGATATGGCAAACTAAGCCTGAGAGACACTGAAAAAAATAACACAGTAGGCTGGCAAGTATAGGCCCATGGCCAAAACAGCATGACAAGGAAATGTGAATAGATTCTAGAAATGCTGTTAAATCAGCCAAAATAATAAATCTTATAAATGCCATTTCTTGAGCTACAGTGAAATATGTGTTCTTTTTTGAAAGAAAAACTGTGTGTAAAGAGAGAAACAAGAGAACCAGCAAACTAAATTCCTTAATCAATGGATCTGTAAAGAGCTATTCGTTAATGTAGTGTTTCGACACGGCATGATAGATATTTTAAAGTGGTGACTGGGATGGCATGGGCAAAAGACCTTGTATTGACCTTATGAACAAAGGCAATCTCATTGAGAATTCACAATTATTCGAAAAATATAATCACTATCAGAACAAATATGGACATCAAAGTTTAAATAAAAAAGAAAATACATGATTCATATATCAAAATCACTAAAAGCAATGCAGAATAGCAACCATAGTACAATTAGAAAAAGCCATATAACAATACCCAGGGTAGTGCTTCATGGTCAAATATAAATAAATGTTGCGTATTCTTTAAGCCAATAAAAATCCAAAATCAATGTTCATCTTATTCTCACAGACACAAATTAGGTAACTAACTTACACAATTTCTAACTTGCCCATTAATTTTTATACAGTATGGACATCGACAGAGTAGCCTGATGAATTGTGGATCTGATCTTCCCACCACAGTACTCATACCAAAAAAAAAAAAAAAAAAAAAGGAAAGAAGGCCCACTTAGTGGAACAGAATGAGATATCCATCCCTAGGTCTGTCTTTCTTTTCTAGTCATATTCTCCCATAAATATGTACGTGTGCCATAGGACAGGGATTGAATCAGTGCTGTCTTTTTCATTCTGTCCAAATGAGATCCCTTCTTCCAGCTGTCTCCTTGCCCCATCAAGAGGGATCTGGAGTCTTCACTGCCCCCCTCAAAACACCACGTGATTTTGGTGTGGTTAGGGGGATCAAGCCTCCTCAAGACAGGGAGGACCCTGAACATAGGCTTTTGGGATACCTTTGGAACCATAGTGTTCTGGAAAAAGAGATTACTTTTCTCTATTAGGTATCTAACCACAGCAGAAGGCTTGGCAGCCTGAATCCTGCATGAAGTGTTCTTTGATTTTAGTCTCAATCTCCATACAGACAACTGAGATGCGAGCTATAGCTTGAGTTCCTGTGGTTGCTTCCAGATGTCTTCATAGATTCCCTCCTTTTTTGTCTCCAACAGAATATTGTCAAGCCTATTGAGGCCACAGGTGTGAGCATAGTATCATTATTTCATTGCAATCAGTATTTGAATGGATTTTGATGACAATTGCCAGTCTTTTGAGAAGATAATTCTAAATGCTTAACCCAAAGTAAATTATTAAACAGCCCATTTTTGTCTCTGAGCATAATGGCACTGAGAATGTGAAACATCATGCCCTGTCACTGAGGCACATAATGCCACACTACCTTTTTTTTTGCCCAGAGATCACAGTGACAGTTTTATAAGACTGAAATTGCTTTTCCAGCAAACTGTGATCACTTGTGTTACTATGAAAATGTCATTATACAGTAAAGTTAGCAAAAAGTACTTATATTCTAGGGGGGAAAAAAAAACCAAACAAAAAACCCCACAACTCCCCCCCCC